>DWQT01000534.1:0-21727 GCA_018244895.1 Myscelus amystis hages | reverse complement strand
ATCGTATTTCTATAACAAAATTTACGGCCGTGGCGCCACAGAAAGACTATCCTATTGATCAAAAAATGTATGCATTTAAAAGTTTTGATACAACTTTTTATAGCAGTAGGTATTTAGTTTCTAACGTGCAGACATATTTAGTGTAGGTATGTTTAATCTGTGCTATGTAGGTATATTATAGTGCATTATAAAAATGCTATATAAAGAAAACCAAAGCATATTCGTATAGCTAATATTGTTAAAGTCTCTTTGAATGTTTAATAAACCCACATTATTGAAAACACAACCTTGGTTGTAACACGACATGATTGCATGCATGTGCACTAATGTACAAGGGTTGACAGTCATATTTGCGTCTTTACTTGATACAATGATAGATTTACATTGATGCAATAAGAGAAATCAGCTTAAATATTCCTAATCCTCTACAAAGCTTAAATGTACAATCTCTCTCTCTCTTATTAAAGTGCTTTTAAAATGTAATAATGTTTTTTTTTTTCATTTAAAACCGTTAAAGAGTTCAAGGATGAAAACAAATTGTTACCTGACTACGTTTCAAATGTAGTATTCTATAGGGATTCCGATCATTATCCTTTAAATATGGCTTTTATCTCTTTGTTTACCGTTTCTGTCTAATAGTATAAAAGGTACAGAAATAGAGGGAAACTACCTCACTGTTTAAGCTATTATTGACCCGCAACTTAATAAATAAAAAAAATGAGTACAATAAATGCGTTATGGCAACCCTATATGCAGTGCGTATGCACCACACGATCACACAACGCGTTACGCACTACAAACAGATAATTTGAATAATTGCTTTGATTTATGATTGTTACGTATCTCATTTAGATTATTACTTAATTACAATCCCTTACGGAATATACTTAGTTAATGATTTACGTAATCACTTTTAATTAACGTGTGTTAAATTATTACAGTTGAATATTTAGTCTGCATGTTTCCAAATAACACTAAACTGATTGTCCTTGGGGCAAGAAAGATCTCGAGTGGCGACAATGCACGGGACGAAAAAAAGGGCCGCAGAGTAAGGCCGACCAACCATTACATGGATAGACGACCTGGTCAGATCCGATTGTTACCGGTAGATACAAAAAACAAATGACGGCCATATTTGGTGAAGACGATGGACACAAGGTGCGAGATCAACAGCAGATGACGATGTTCCCCAGTTATATAACCACAAAAAGTATTATTTAAACGAACACAGCTATTTATTTCAATCCGCACGATTGCTATTTCCAATCAATAGTCTCGTTATGTTAAAGAAGAGTGAACGGGACTCAACCTACTATTCTGTTTAAATCGCCCAGAATGATTACTATCAAAATATTTAATGCTTACCTTTGAAAGCTTTGATAAAACATAACATAATATGTTCTGCAGTTAACACTGATTATGGATTCATTAAAAGTTCCTAAATAGCCTAAGCGAATTAAAAAAATATGTCTTATGATAACGAGTAATCAATAGATAGTTGACGTTCTTCTTAATGTTAGTTTAACGTGAAAACAGCACGGGAATGGGCTATATGTATATTATACGTATAGCATAGCATAGAAGATATTTACTTCAGTTCTCTGCGAGTACACGGGAACTAAAGAAGGTGGAGGAAAACCGCAATCGAAATGTTTAGTCACAAAAACAACAACAAATATTCGTACGAGGCCCATTCTGCAGGGAGAATTTTTAATAAGGTCCCAACAGAAATTAACGAGGTTGTTCAAACCTAAAAATTTTCTAAACTGAATTTCAAACAAGCGAAAAAATAAATCTTTCACGAAAAATTTCATGCCTATAAACCACAAAAGTTTAAAAATCGCTATATAGGTACATATTATTACATAACGAATATCCATGATTTTATTTTATTGCGAGGACTGCGTCACGTCAATTCAATTAAGAAGCACTTAATAAAATTTAATTAAATCACGAGTATACGAGAGTTCTGTTGTGAAATGAAAGCCTACGATAAGCACGGAGGAAATATTCGCTGATGAAAAAATTGTTACTGGTTTGTGAGACAATTAAAGTTTTAGTCTTTTAATAGTGCCTTGCTGTTTACTTTACTCTACTGATTGTAACACATTTATCCGGCGAGTTTAGTAAGAGGGAATATAATTATGATGGATCAAATGTTCATATGACCAGGTTTATCTCAGTGACCAGATTTAGTTGCAACTGCTTCTGCACTGTTTGTATCATTGACCAAAGTACGACAACCTAGAATCGACACAGCAGTATTCACGGGCCCAACGTGTCTTAGTTTCTACCGCCGATAGTACTTAATACTGAAATAGCAATCTATATTTTGCTGAGGCGACGAGGAAGAGACGAACCACATCCGTCTAACACAAAAACAGGGAGCGCCAGTTAATGAGTTGTAACCTACTTTATCACTCGCACTCCTATTAGCTAATTGAGTTTGATAAATAAAATATTCCTCGTATGGACCACGTGTCTAGAAACAGAGTACGCGACCGAATACGGGTGTGAGATGAATCTG
Organism: Myscelus amystis hages; assembly: GCA_018244895.1. Taxonomy (NCBI): domain Eukaryota; kingdom Metazoa; phylum Arthropoda; class Insecta; order Lepidoptera; family Hesperiidae; genus Myscelus; species Myscelus amystis. The sequence continues at coordinate 19,200 of DWQT01000534.1, read as the reverse complement.
GGTCAAGTGTGCGCGGAATAAAGTACACAGCAATTACGTAAACAATTGTTCAACGAATTATTTGCGCTTTGATTTTAAACACTGAACTATTTGGTTTAGTGTCTACAAATAGTGCGGTCGGCGAGAAATAAGATACTACACGACATCCAGTTGATGGATTGACTAACTAAATACAGCTGTACTACGATAATTCTTTAAAAAAATTCGGCCGTGAATCGATGCCGGAAAACCCTTCACATGCGAGGCAATGGTGGAGTGACGCTACAAATCGCCAACGATTTAATATGTAAGGAGACGATCAAAGACATTTAAAATTTTACGATCAAATTTAGGAAAATTCTGAATTCTTCTTAAAAATTAAATGTTATTCAGTTTACCAACAATTATTACATTGAACACAACCAACAGCAAAGCAAAGCTTACCCAAACCAATTATTTGTAAGCACAATATGCAGTATTAGTTACAAAGCAATACAACGAAGTTAAGAATCCCTTCATTAGTCGTAACAGTAAACAAAATATGCCTTACATGCAATGCTAAGTTATATTCGTGCAAGATTCACAATGACTGCACACAAAACGTGGAAAACACTTAAATGTTTAACCTCTAATCGAACAGTAATGACTGTTTCTTTATTTTCCCCTTGATAGCGGCTGTTTCGGGTTTTGCTTATCACGCTCTGTTTCCTCCCAACTCTGCCTTTCCGTAACAACCTTAAATACAAATAGATATATAATACCCGGTACATTTCTATTTTCAGTTCTACTTCAACATGGGAACATTTTAAAACTTGTTTTCATTTTAAAATGCGGTGGTAGGTAACTTATGGGTACGTAATACACAAATCTACCAGTATACCGTCTCTGATGCGTCAGTATTACAAAAAATAAGCTATAATTGCTTCTGTAGCGGGCATACACTCTTTAGCTTTAGAAATACTTACGAGGGTGAAGACATTGCATTTAAATAGTGGAGACCTTCAAGACCGAATCAAGTATGATTGCTGACCGACCACAGCACATTTCCCACTTAATGGCAAATAGTCACTTCCAAAATGAAGCTAGTAAAAAATATTAAGATTACGCAAACATACGTATAACTTTTCCGGGAAAATGTTAGTGTAAAGTCCATTCCAAATGTTACCTATTCGCAATAAATAAATACGGTCCACCACTTTTAGGTCATTGCATAATATGTAAATTTATAGTTACATTAGTAATTTATGAAATAAATATAAGCCTACGAAATATGGAAACTATTAACCTCATAACTTTGTTACACATCATTAATAAAATTAATGAATAATTGAAATATCGTAAGCAATTATTAATATTAACAAAAAAGCCCTTTTTAAAACTAAGCAGACCAATACAAAATTATAAATATACATAAAATATGAAATAAAGATAAAAAATCAAATATCAGCGTCGTAATTTACGTAAATCAAATGATGGGTGCTATAAGAATTGTAATAACAGAGAGTGGAAGTGGGTCGAGTTTCGCATTCGTAACGAATCTATTTCGCGGTTTACTCGCACTGTCTCAGAATTCCGTTACGATCAGGCTCCTCCGCTTTCATTAGGTATTCGTTTATTTTAAATAAACGGAATTGTTTTCTGTTGGGAAATAAACACGACAAGAGACAACGTAGATTGTAAAAATGGTTTGTGCGTCTGTAAACAGTAGGAACATTTGCAAGGGCACTGCTATTTCCTTACACCTGGCTGTAGTGTAAGCAGTTCTGTCTTCCTTAGCATGCCAGGCATACCTTGTTTATATACTGCAATCTAGTCGCAGTTTGAATTTCGAATATAGTATACTCGTATTAGCAATACAACGTGTTTACGCAGACAGACATTATAAGATTTTGCAGTCTGCAACTTACTTACGGTAACTTTTGTATAGCAAAGAATTTTCCAATATGGACAAGCGCTTATCGCAGATTGTAAAGTGTTTGTACCGCAAACACCTACATAAGGACCGACAGAAGACGAAGACGATGCAATCAAGCTCGTTTTGGAGGATAAGAGTTCTGTTACCCGAGATTTCATTGTATGTGTCTATAGAGCAACCATCTATATTAATAAAATTTAAAAAAAAAACATGTTATCTTTAACGTTTAATACATATAAAATTTCTAAAAACAATACTCTACATCTTTATCTAATTTCTATTTTGGACTTCAGCCTTTTAGATATGCGTTTTTTAGATGAAATATCACTATCCATAGAGCAAAAAACCATTACGCCTGAACTCAAGTTCATTCATGTATTTTTTGGCTGTTTTTGTAAACGTCACAATGACTATTTTACGAAATTGTCTGCAAAAAAGGCATGATAAATCGTAACTTATAAGGCTTCAGAGAAAGTGTACACACCATAGCTATTGTTCCAATACGCCACCGGGTAGCCGCATGTCATTGTCATCGAGTCATTATAACTAAGCATAGTTTATTTTTAGAAGAAATTTAAGTATTTTTGAATGGATTGTTTGATCCATGTTACATAATGTCACGCTTTTTTCTCTTAATAGTATATAGAAACTGAAGATTCCATAACTATAAATTCTGTTAACATTAGCCGCATACTTCACACGTCTTTCACCGCACAAATGTAAAATTATCGAAAACAGTAGATTGCAATAAAATAATTTGTTTTGAGAGTACACTTATTGACATGTTACATTCACACTATGTAAAAATTCATATTTTCTAAGCCAACACGTGTTATTTATTGCCGCCCCTAATCCCCGGGCCCATGCGGCGAGCACATTCAACCCGCAATCATGACAAGTCGTAGTCCTCAACAAACAATCGCATACGTATTCAAAATCAATATGTTCTGTTCATTTTACAAACATTTGCTCAACTTATCAATATGCTGGCCAAACTTCTATGCTAACCAGCTTAGCAAACATCGTTCGAGATGTTTGCTGATCTCCAAATTATCATGGACCAGATTCCAAAAAGCGAAAACCTAAAATATCACTGATATATTAATAAACAAAAGCGTACATTATAAAGTGTGTGGTGCGGTGCAGTGGTTAGGGGATCTGATTGCTAAGACGGGATCGTTTTGCACCCAGGATAAGTAACTGTGTGTTTTGGTGTAAAATTATCTAATAACTATAGATTGTATTATATTTAGTTAATCCGCTGTTTGGTTACTACAGTACAGGATCTGCTTAATTTGTGATCAGATTGCTGCGTATTATTATTAGTATTCGCATCAATCATTTGAGTCACAAAAGCGCCATATTACACACTCGACACGTACTGAACTATAGATAGCTACGTTATCTGCTGACTAACAAACACGAGATGAAACATGGTCTATTCAACTGCAACGCATTGAACTTGGCAAGACACATACGCGAAGAGCACTAGAACGTATAGCTCAACGGTACAAGCGTGAACGATTATGAGGGACAATCGTACTCCGCACACACGCAGCGGTCACGGAAGGAAACTGTCACTGAGAGTGAGTAGGGGCTCGCGTTGAAACTTCGCTACCGAGCTGCTGATAGTATGAACAATTTCGATTTGATAGGGACCTACTCGTATGTATAGAACAAGTTTACATACGTCATACGAAATCAACACAGGTAAAACGTAAAACGGCACAGGTATTTCAAATCAGTATGAAAGCCGTTCCGATATCTTGCATTGACATACTTTGTTTTTCATTTATAGTTTATTCGTGAGAATCTGTAGGTACCTATGTATGTATACCTATTACACATATTCGCTAAAAGTATCTGAGGATATTTTTATGGGTTTATATAAAATAGGTACTTATAATATTCGTTTATAGATGTGACAGTGCGTACGAAAAATAATTTTTGACAGGTGTTCTAGAAGCGACCGTTAATTTGAGGTTAATAGATCGCCAGCTGAAATATATGCAAATGTCACATATCTTACGTATATATTCGTAAACTATGAATATGTTATGCTAACATACGTATTCATAAATATATAACAACATACCTAATTCCTTTCCGTTATACTACTTAACTTAATTAAAGGTAGAGTACTGACCTAATTGACCTACTTTTGTTAGAACCAAATTTTAATTTAATTTAATTTCCTACTTTAAATTTTACCTCGACACAGACCGTAAACAGAAAATGAGTTATTATTTGTTAAATAACATCTAATTGGATAGCTACATAATATTGAGTAATTCAAGTTAACGTATTATTGAAACTGTATCGGACCAAAGCGTAATTCGACTCCAAAACCATCTAGGTCAACCCAACATTGAGGTTTCGACGGATCCAATCTCCAGTACATAAGGACGAGGATATTGGATTCCACAAATCAAAGTATGTTTGGACGACTTGATCAATCTGTATATTAAACTTACTGAGGTGCTGGTATCATCGCGTACGATTAACGATTCTGAGGCATAGACGATGGCTGAAATATTTATTAGCTACTATATTTTGATTATTGGTTCCGTTCAATCACTGGAATGAAACAAGTGTTGCTCTGAGCATTCATTGAGCTGATATTGTCTTGTGAACTGTTCTTTATTTAAAATAGTTAGAGGGCGGGACCCAGCGTATATTAATTCCGCAGAGCACTAATGAGTCTGGTTGTATATAGGAAACTCTACTGGAGTGACATTTCTAAAGAGACTGCATCAATTTACGGCATTCAAATCTCGAAATACTCGTAACAGTCGATACCAGCATCGTATGAGTGATGGCGGGAGTCTAGATTAATGCAGGCAGTGCGGTTGATCGATAACCGGTACAATAGGGCTGCCAATGCACCAGCAATTTATTTTTATTTGAATGTTTTTATACACCAAAATTGTTAAAAAGTAACCCCAAATTGTTGTACCCTATTAATTTTATAATGCATATATTTGATGACGTCATATAAGTACGTTTAATTTAATATTGATGGCGTTTTACTTTAGCTTCTACAACCATCTAAAAAAAAGTGTGTTATTTACCAAAGCCCAAATAGAACACAGGAATGCAGACCGTTAAATATTATTTTAAATATACCAATACTGAATTTCGTTCTGTCTAACGTTAACAGCCCTGGTACAGCTGTTGCCATGTAAGGAAGTTAATCAACTGGTTCCAGCACAGGTGCTAATGCCCTGGATTCGTTTTCATTTCTTACTGTCATCCGAAACATTGCATTGTTATTAACAAAGTGGTACACGACAAATGCGTGAGTCGTGACATATTCCGGCAACGTATTAAAATCAATTTTATGTGTATGCTTACGAATGATGTTTTATTGCGGGTTTGAACATGTTTTCCCACTTTTATTATTTGTTACCGCCCGATAATTTTGAACTATAATGAAAACCGCTTATCTTCACAGTATTTCTGAAATCCTGTTCAAAGTAGATTTAATTTTCTCACTGTATTTATTAAAAAAAAATGTCTCGCATAGTTTTCATCATAATGGAAATCATATCTGTTTTATGACATTCATCGCACAAGCCCTGTAGACATCTGCGAACTATATTGATGCACTGGCAACTCGTTATGACGAATAAATAACACGAATAACAAACACTAAAGTGAACGTGTCAATAAATAGCTGTAATGCCCTTGTGAGAGGATTCTGTGATGAATATGTTAGAACAACCTTACGCGGATTCATGGATCGATTGTAATCTGTTTAGTTACATCGTTACCTACGTTGTGTATATATCCTGATATAATCATAGCGGTCGTTGCTTCTAAACATTTACTTCTAATTATAGACATTCATTTTATATATACTATCTACGTTTTTAATCTTGATCTAGCGGTTTAAGCATACTACCTACCTACCTTTCGTTCCTACCTACTTTTCTTACAATGAATAAATGGTTCACGTAACTTAAACATTAGAAATTATCTAATATGATTGAGGTAAATTTTCGTACATTATATTTGTCTCCGACAATGAATCATTTACTTAACTTAACACATTTCATAATATCTAAATATGGTATGTATATTGAGCTTGACCGATATAAATACTTGGTACGTACATTATTTGTGACAAACAAAGAGCTTCACTTCAATCATTGCATAGTATACTCAAACTAAGTAATACTCGTATATCGAACTTTAGCTGATAAAAGTGTAATAAGCAATTACGTACATATATATTCATGATTGCCAGCAAGACGATGGCATAATCGATTCAAACCTCTATGGGCTCATAGCATCACCATGACACATATACCCAATAAGGCGACGGCGAGATCGAGGACCGATGGATCATGCTCGCCACTGGGCACTAACCCATATACAGCACTCACTTATAATCCATTAAACAGTTTTGATATGACGGTTTTTCTTGTACCGACAGGTGGGCAACGTATTCATTCCAATGCTAGGCGCGCTTAGCATAAACATTTATGTTTACTGCATGTTTATGTTCTTAGCATTGTAAAATGTCATGTAAGACGGTATATAAATTATTTAATTAACAAATGAAATATAACTTATATCTTTTATGAAATCATACTCGAGCATAAGCAATAACCGAATCTGTATTCGGGTCAGTAGATTTTGTAAAGTAAACAAACAGCCAAACAAGCGAACAAGATTTAAATTGCTTTCGCAATACATATTATTATTCAAGTTTAATGAATTGATTCGCCAATAAGATATACGTCATTTCCTTGAGAACAATAATTACTGATACATATTATTATACTACACGCATATTTATGAGCACTTTCGCCTTTATTCTCTTTATACATTTGATTTCAATGTATTATTTCTGCAGTATTATTTAAGCTCTTTCTTATAATGTTATATATGAAAAGAATAATAATTTCGAAAATATATATAAATAACTTAAAAGTCTTAAAACGTATAGTAACTCCGCGAGAACTACATTACCGCCACCAGCGTAATAGCGATATTAAAGCCATTCTCTGAGTGTAAGTGACACTATTTCTTACGAGTACCTACTGGTACTGTGGTTATACTTTTATCCTGCCGTCGCCCCTCATTTTCTCTGCAGCTAATGAACATCCATTGTTGGCGTACCCTTTAGTTTTCTCCAGTCCCGCTGCAATTTCAGACGCATTTGAGTCAATCTAATCTATTTTTTTCTCAAGCTCAACCGAGACGTCTGTTTGCACGGCTAATAAGGCTTATGAGCAGAAGTCATTGTTCAAAGTGAATTGTTTCTTCATAATTAAGTGGATTTTTGCCGGATCAAAAAACGAATAAGAGCGGTAAATTCTCCGCCGCGTCCCCAGAGCATCTCGAACTGTAAGAAACGCGACTTCGCAGTTAATGACTTTGTGTCCAGTTAACGAAATGCTAACTCTTAATGTGTATGCTGGTTTGGTCCCTGAAGTTCCTCCAGTAACCTTTTTATTCCGCCTTTTGTCTCCTTTTCGAACTGTTTTTCCAAGAGTTAAAATCAGAATGACAGCGATAGAATTGGCAAGGAAAACGCAGCTTTACTTATGATCTAAATTTGATTTAAATAATTATTATCTATTGATAGCAAATTCAACAATTAACTATGTCTGCTGTTAACTGCAATAAAAGACGAAGTCCATTATTAATTTTATTAAATTTAAATTTACATACACGTACTACAATCCCATGTGTAATTATTTAGCAAAAGACGCATAACACCTTTTTAATAAAAAAGTATCCATTTAGAGAATTCTCTCGGCTTTTTACAGACTTTCGCAAAATTGTACGCTATCGCAACACCGGTTAAACTGCGACATATATTTTGAACGTGCGCTTTTACCGAACACTATTTCCTGTGCCAAGGGTTAAAACTGTCACAATATGTCTAGATTATTACAAATTGTTATACGATCGTCGTACACAACAACTGTAGTATAAAACGCCGCAAAATCGTTTTGCGAATTGTTTCGTTTTTGATACATACATATACGTATATTTTACATCGACAAATATTAAACGAGTATAGAATACGTAAATACGAACGAATAAAAAATTATAGTGTAATTGAATTCCAAGCTGAGCTCGCAGTGTTCAATATTTTCTAAATTACATTTTATAAGGATGACATATTGAACGGAGTAAACAAATTACACTTTGCAAAAGTAGGAAAATATTTTATGGACGTAATAAGTCCTGGGAATACAAGAAACGATGCCCCTGTCACTCGCCTGTTCAATTACAGAGTTCAAGAGCAGTTGAAAATTTCCCCAATGTTTCCCGCGTACCCATTTATCATGCAGTAGGCTTAAACATTACACACACATCTACATGCTATATGTATGTATCAGTAGGATGTCATAATTTAATTGGGTTAATATTTTAAAGAAAACGTAATCAGTAAGAACTTTGGCGACGGATAGCTAATTGACAGTTACACGGAAATAATCTCAATTAATGCATTTCTGCTTGGTATCTGTCAAAATGAGTAAGTTTACGAACTAACTGGTCGTTCCACACCACACGTTACGTGCAACTAAAACATCAATCAAACTGGAACACATTAATACAAGCACTTATCGTTTAGCGGTAAACACAGATAAAACTGCTGAGATGAAAGTTGCCGCAGTGCGATTCTAATCGAAGTATTGTGGCATATGATTACCCTACGATGACAACCGAACAATAAAGATTCATAAGTAGTCGTATACTTTATTTTTTTTACATAAGATTATCTATACATGAAATACATTTATAACATGATTTTTTATCACATAGAAGGAGAATATTAAAACGAATATGACACAGAGAAACGAAGAATTTCAAATGCAATTTCTTTGTATAACTGATTTATGCCATGCCTTGCCCACTAAAGACACAAATTGAATCGGTTGCTTGGCATCCACTAAGCTTATTATCTTCTTCTTTCTTTCGTTCTTTCCTTCTCGCTTGTTATTTTTCAAGAGATTGAAAGGATTTATAGGACGAATATGCCTGAGAATACCCAAATTAGATTGTTCAATAACAGATGCGCTTTAAAACATATTACCCAAAAAGAAATATAGCAAAAAAACATTAGAAATATTTGAAAATTACTAGCACGTGCAGTATCCAGAACGAGACTTTACGTTAAGTTCAAAAGCAAAGATGTTCGTTTTATTCTTTGTTCGGCTTTTAGCTGCGACCGATATTTATGGGTTATAAAATAATAATTACGGAATAAACTCAAAGGCGTTAACCCAATATAAAGCTCGAGTACAAACAAACGCCCAAACTATTCAACGACGCGAAGATAAACGTGTTTCGTAAGATATTTTACTTTCGATACAGTCGGGCGTAAGAATGAGGTTCAACCGCCGTCGAGAAACGACTAGCGAGATAAACCCATTTTATGGCAAAACACCAAGACAAGTCTGATTGTTCGCGTCGCTAAACAGCTAAAATATTACTCGCACAAGCAATATGTGCCAGCATACACATCTATCGGACGCTACATTTTAACTATGTATGTAAAACAGAACATAAACTGTATTAAAAATTGTAATTTGCTAAGTAAAATATGACAATTGCTGGCTATTATTACAAACGGTTTCTTTTTATTATGTTGATAACTTATGTGTCAATATAGGTTATACGGTCATATAGGTTTTTACAATTATTATTGAGTCAATTCAACACACGGCTATCTGATTGCAAATCAGGCAATTAAATGTCTGTGTTACGGTAAGCGAACTAGACCAACGGTATATCAATACATAGTACGTATTGTACATAAAATATACGTATCATACGTAGTACTGTTATTATATCCAAACATTATAAACAGATGGGTGAGAATCGAATCCATGACCTTCGGTTTAGCCGACGGTGTCTCTAACCACTCGACCGTGAGGCCAGTGAAGTTGATTAGTTCAGCAAATTAATTATCATCTCCAGTGGTTCACGAGCTGTCTTGTCAGCTGTGTTTGTGAAGCATGGATCTATAAATTAGGGTTGTAGCGAGGCCGAGTATAATTATGTTTTTACTGTCGTTCAAACAGCTTTAACTAAAAATATCCGGTCGTTAGTCGACTCGTTCCCGGATTAAAGTTAGTTAACAGTTTGAAGTTTGTTATACACTTAGTCTGTCGCGTTCAGGCGACATCCAGCGCGGTGTTTTTATATAGCTTTTGTAGTACTTAGGTTAATCTAGGAAGACTGAAGTGAACATCTATTAATATATTTATTCTAGCAAAACTAGTAGTAGTTGTAATATGATTGCAGATTTTTAAAAATGTAGTTACACGACGCCTGGTAAAATCGATACTTGGTGTCCGCTAGAAACAAAATATGTTATTTTTTATATAATAGTATCATCGTTTACACTAGTATTACATATTATAGTATTATTATATAGGCAGATTGCTTTAGGTGTACAATATAATTAACAAGACTGCTGACTCTGATACGTGGACTAACTCAAACAGAATTTAAGTAGGTACAGATTCGAGTATACATAAAACCAATATTGATAAAGCTAGACAACTAACAAAACCAATTAACTTCGGAATAATCACGAAACGTGCTTTCAGAAATTCCTTTCGCTTTCTCCGCCATAGTGATATTCCACTAAACGACTTATTAAGGAAATATTATCTATTCATTGAGTCCGCTTGCTGTATAACAAATTATCAAATCTGGTGTAACTGTGAACAGTCCCGCTTCAATAGGCAAGTTATCATTAGCGATCGCAGGGTTTCCACGCATTTTGTGTTACGTACCGCGATATTTCGAGTGCATGGATACGTAGCTACGAGCTTTGGCGATGCAGTTAATAAACATGTCTGTTTATCGAGTAATTCTCGACTATAGCATCATATCGCATTCATTAATGAACAAAGCAAACGTCCATTGCTGTATCATAAATCTAATAGATAACGGGTACCAAAGAACTTAAAGAGACGTTATCAATTAAAATAAAGGGAAAGATGTTATTTCCTTGATGTTATCCTGGCGTAAAGAAAATCATAGAAACCCTACCATAGCGGCTATTGTGAGCGCTCCACTGCAATGGAGGCAATGAAGCGTAGTTTAAGATAAGCGTTGTACGATGGCCGAAAGATCATTATTATCATCGCGGCTTTGTCGGCGTAATTTGATGCAGACAATCACGCCGCGAGTGTAAGTTATTACGACATCTTAATAAGCGATTACGTTTGTCTATTCCGTACAAATTCGAGTTTCATTTTGTTTAAATTCAATTTGAACGCTTTGTTTAATAACTTGTGTTCACAATGAAACATTAGTAATAAGGTCAACACCAGCCGTGTGCAGCATGTCTGTACTAATTCGAATTTGTAGCTAATTGTAATGGATTTTAATGAACCGATTGTCATATGTTAAAACACGGCAATCAAGTAATTCCATGAATATATAAGAATTAAAAAACAAAAAGATGGTACGGACCAAACAAACTAAAAGAATTAATGAAGATTCCCTATAGAACGAGGCTCTCTACCTGATTATTGCGGTGAGCTCGGACCATCAATGTATCTTGCCGACGAAAAAATTTAAAGGAACGTTCTTCCCGACCCACACGGCGTTTTATAAAAAAACATCGGGAATGCCTGATTAAAATGCGTACCATTCCGAGTTCCGAAGAGCGAGGTGCCGGGTCGTGGGACTAGATTAGTTTCGGCCACACTTTATACTTTTTTCCACTCAACCGTACACCAGTCGTGTTAAACTTTTTCAGCGAGACGTGTCAGGTGAAATAGACACACTGTGACGGTTATATAACAAGTTACTTAAGTCAAGCGAAATTAAACTTTGAAAGCAAATTCTTTAGCTAGTTTACCTCGTTTATATGCTTATACATACTATTTACACTTAAAATTGCAAATGTTTCTTAAATTCAGGGTGGACTGTTCCTTAGAGATGACTTAACAAAATGAAAGGATGGTCAATAATAAAATAGATTAGGCGTGAATTGTTATGAAATGATTCTTAAAATTTTCTTTGTTTTCTTTTTGAACGTTACATGTGGAAATCTTAATGAAATCTAAACGAATATTAATTATATATCATATAAGCATATCTGCTTGTTAAATCTTCTTGGATACACATTAACAAAAGTTGTTTTAAAACACCCAGCTTGTTATACGAATACCTATATTAAAAATACGATAATTTTACGAAAATGGTCTCCCGACGTATTTTACGTAAGATTTATCTAAACTTCAAAGCCAAAGGAGGGAAGACCGCGGCTCTAAATTCACCTCTCATCAAGTAAATGTCGTTTCCACGTAACGTACCTCCACTCATCCCAGTTTCCCGAGGTACTTAGCCCAATGTAGTGGCATAAAGGGGAAATAGAGCATCTCTGCATTAGAGTGCACCCATTAAAACCACGTGTTCCTCACCGCTGCCGTGCGGTCGCCTCCCAAAAATATCATTCCATATACATTATTTGCGTCACATAAATTTATATTAAATTGACCTAATTAAACACGTTAAATATACGGTTATAAGTTTACTTATAAAATGTCGTTTTAAAATTAGGACTAAGTAAGATTGCCACGTTTCTATAGAATGATATATAATACATAAGCAAGCATCACTTACTGTAACTATTAGTACACATTACTACTACATTATGATAGCGTACATAATTCCTCACTTTTAATAAATTAAAAACTTATATACAATCAGGGACGCAATTAAGATCAAATAAATAATAAAATATTAAAATCCAATTCAAAGAATCCGCAAAGTTTTTTCGGATTAAATATTACTTCTTGCTATAACATTGTATTATTGCTGACGCTTTTGAAGTAGTCGCTCAACGTGGCTATAAATCTTTCCAAACTTGAAGAAGCACCGACAGAGGGATTATAGAATACACAATAAGATTATAATAAACTCAATGAATACAATTTTAATATGCCAAAAATTTGAATACATCATTGAAGAATTTTCGATAAAAAAGGTTACTGGACTAATGTTTCTAGCAGTCTTTTTCCCGCGAACATAAAAAATAAAATAAAATAAAACGTGTAGTATGTGGCTATTAAACGCTAACGCTATGAAAAACCTTTAAATTACACCGATGAAATTTAGTGACCTTTCAATTTGGCCAATCTGTTCGATTAAAAATATTGGAAAACCGTAGTCCAATTCGTTAGAAGGAAAGGATGTGATATTTCACTCGGTTTAATGAACTCGCTAGCGACCCAATTACGTCACACGAATTAATGGCGTTATTTTTGTCGTAAAATAGGACTTCGTGTTGCGCACTCAAAGACAAAATGTAAGTCAAGCTTTAATAATGTGAAATATATTGCATTGAATAGTTTCATTTAGACCATTTTAGAATAAAAATAGAAAGCGTTTGATCCTTGCTAAAGCATTTGAGAACAAAACTACATGCAGAGCTTAACGTACAAGCTCCATGAATAATGTCATGAACAAGTGACACGATATGAATACTTCTATATGCTATGATTAAGTAATAACAACCTTATTATCTTCAAAGATATAACGTCAGTTATATTTGCTATTAATCACTAAATGGTAAATACAATATCAACCCTGCTAAGTCAGCATCAATAAAACATAGTAAGCGTCGTACTATAGCAACTTTACAATCAATGTTTACTGATGGCTCTGTATATGTTTAACCTATTTAACGATCGCTTGTGTTACATTGAGCGTAGCTCGGCTAATTTCAATAATTTCGGAACAAACAAGCAATAAGCAAACATACGATCAAAAGTTCTCGAAGCGTCGTTGATAATTTGTTTACTCTCTGTACCTACTATACGATCTCGCCGTGTTTGTGCCCCGTCTCATAATATTTATACTGAGGGATCAACTCGACGATTTATACACCAGTTCCCTAGTTCACGGATGTCATTAGAGTAAATCTTCCTGACGTTGATATACACATAGCCGTCTAAGTGCCGGCTGTCTTATTTTAGCTCGTGGTATTTTTATCGAAGAACCTAGTTGTGTTCGGAACTCCGATTTAAACTATTTTTCAACTTCCTTATAAATGTAGAGATAAATATAAAAATTCACGCTTGTAACTAAGTTATCAATCTCCTTGTATAGGAATACGAAGGTGCCAAAGAAGTAAAAAGAAATCCAAGCGAGAAAAGGCTCGAGAAAGTGGATTTAAAATAAAGTAGGGGGAATTTGCTCGCGTGAACATCAAAGGCTCTCAATAAATTCCACTTATTTTAACAGTCTCTACAGTGAGGCACATCTGTTTCTAATAAACTAGACTGAATAAATAAAGCGTCTTGTCATCATCTCTCATATTTATAGCGTAGAGATTTTTCAACACAAATAAATTAGTTGAGCTAACTGAGCTAAAGTTCAGTATTTGGAATTTAGTATTCGTATAGACTTATAATCTTTATTATTAGTTTACTGCGGCTGCAATATAAAGTACATATATTTATTACTCAACGTTGCTCCAATGAGAAATATCCGCGATACACGTTACTGGAGAACCTGTTTATCAAACGTTTTTAATGTCATTGTTTTTAAGAGACTTTAAGATCTTCGATGAAGTTTAACGACTCTTACCTAACACCGTTAACGGATTTTATTATTTTTCGTGTCTTAAGTGATTCAAAGGCTTAGATGATTCAAATCGTGTAAACTATCATTGATCAACGGATGTAAGCATGTGGTTTTTAACATTTAGGTACTTCCAGGTCTGGAAAGTGCCATTGATTACTTAGTTTCGCGGAAAAATATCTGATTTCCATGGCAGAACGTTTTACACAAATATGCGCTGTAGATGGTGCAACGGGCGTAATAATGGTATTTTGGTGAAACTACAGGTAACAGCTGGTTACAAATATAATGTGCATAATTATCCTTAACCCTTCGCACTGGATTAATGTTGAGAATAACGTTTAAAAGATCCAAAGAAAGAATTCCATGCTATACCTACTGTGGAATAGCTGTAAAGTTGTAATACAACTAATGGCATGGTATAGAATGCAGTTGTGTCCTGGAGTCGTAAGTAAAAGTAAAAAATATCCATCAAACAAAATTAAAAACAAAAGCTTCTACGACGACCCGTTGTTGAATCTTCATAAACATGATTTGCCGTCAGTTTACGGCATAATAAATAACAAGCGCTCTCACTCAATTCTTCAACACTCGGCCGTCACTCCATAGACTATATATTTTAGTTCCAAGCAAAGTACATTACGTCGCCTATATTATTTCAGTCCTTTCCACAGCACTATTTCCAGACTGTTTATTTTTTCTGTCACGTAGCTGCACCCCTATTACGACAAAGTGGTTTGTAGAAATAAAATAAATATTTTCTAAATAGAAGATTGCTACCCTTGCTACACTACTTTTGTATTTAAGCTGTATTATATCATTGTAACTAGATCATATTTTGTATTTTACTACAAACGTTGAATCTTAAGTTGTAACTTTAAAAGGTACTTGATTGAAGTTTGGGTTAAAATTCCATTTCCATAATTGCATTTTTCACGGCCTCTAAGACTACCACAAAAAAAATATAATGAGTGCTCTCATATCTTTCGAGCTTTTGCAAAGCTGACTAGAATTACAAATATATTTCATTTCAACGATTTAATTTAATAATAGCTAGGTAGCATTTAGCGTTTTTTCCTAACTCGTTGAGTACCAAGAGTTGTTTACCTACACAATGCCCAGATATCTACTGCACGGTTTTTGAACTTATTACATGCCAATAAAACCAAATACGATTAGAATGGAAATAATGTTACTTGCATGCTACAATTCTACAATTCTAAAAATTTAACTAAGCAGCAAGCAAATTTCGGGCCGAAGAAGTGAAGAAAAGGAAAATGTGGAAAATAGACGAAAATCGTTGCTCCTAAAGAGTTACCTTAAATTAAATTACAATTAAAACAACTTGACATTACTTACACCCCCCGATTTTAAATTAATCAATTAGGCTTAAAATCCCAAACATTTGACGCGACAAGGAGGATAATTTCCAAGGATTGCGGCAAGGTGAAATTTTAATGAAGCTATCTCTCGCCGACCCTTAACGGCCGATAAAAGATTTAACAGGTCCAACGTTCAACGTTCGGGCGAAGGCATCAAAACAGACCGACCACCCGCCAATTTAGGTTAAGTGTTATTAGAATTTTGGTCAAAATAAAATCTCAGTCATGAAATGTAAGAGAAAGGTACGCTTAACGACGAATTATTTTTAAAAATATCCATGGAATCCTTCAGAATGTTATGGAAGCTGCTAGCAATTGGACCTATCTGGTATCTATACAGCAGATAGCATCTCGATTTCCAAGGTGATTCAATTTCTTAACACGTTTGAAATAAAATAATTAGGTTTAGTATATATATTTTTATTTCCTCTATCTCCCGAACATTTTTCAATGGTCTTCGATGATCTGCGAAAAAGGGAAAAATCTAGAAAGTCTGCGCTCGAGGAAATGAGTTCAATAGCGCCTTTTATTGCATAAATCTAAAAGCTGTCTCTAATTGAATATTCCTTTTGCGTAATGCCGTCTTATTCCACCCTTTTAAAATAAAATATAGGCTGAAAGCGAAACATGTAAATTTTATCGTGTCTGGGCACGGCCGCCCGCCGGGAGCGGCTGAGATTTTTTACCAACCAAGGTAAAAGAAGAAACTTGGCTCGTATTTTCCGCTAAAAGTTCCCCTATTGCAATGTTCGTCGAAATACTTTTGACTTACGGAGCGAGTTATAAAAGTGCGGCGTATTGTGCGGATTTCGACAGAACTAACAAATCATTTCAAATGCCCGACATTTTTTCGAATAGTTTCGCGAATGACATTTCTTATGTCGTACCCGATAAAGTTATGTAAGGAAATAAGTCAGTGTAATGAAAGTATGCATGATTAAGGGAAGATATCCTAAGGGGATCCGTGGAGGACATTGTGCGTTCCGTATGGATATTCCGGTGTTTTCCAACAATACAGAGGATGTGCATCGAGGGCGTTTTAGTGGGTAAAAATTCCACAAAACCCAATGCTTTTCCCAAAGTAGTTTCATACATCACTGGAACATTTTAGCAGACGAATCATGTAGCCGCGGTTACTACAATGTATCAGTGCCTTACATTATCATAGACAATTTGATTTGGTTTATATCATGCGTGCAGTTTTATGTCGTTAGCGTAATGAGATTTTAAAATAAGAGCGCTTCTTTAAAGTTTCGTGTATTATGTAACTTACGTAACTACTATCTCGCTTATTTCCTACTTAATTGTAACACCAAAAGAATTTATCGTATCATTATTTATAATATAATAAATAATCTTCACTGCTGTAAAACTGTGGTACAATATTTCAAAAACTCTGGAGTGTTTGTCTTCATTTTACTTGCGGACAGTTCACGTGTCTAGGCGCTAGAGGGCAATTGTTTGTTCTAGACCACTCTTGAGTTTCAAAGTAAGCCTTGTTGTGAGATGTTAAAACACAAAGGTTTAAAAGTAGTTTATATACAACTATAGAGCCTGATTCTAAAGCAGCGTTTTACTTACACAAACGGAAAAGGATTTCTGCTCAAGTTTCGATTTAATACTTTCAGTGTCTGGTAGTCAAAATTGCATCTTAAAAATACATAATGCTGACTTATCCTACTCAAGATAAAACGATTGTCTAATAGACATGCAAGCTACTATGTTTAGGTTTAATTTTTAAAAAGCTTTTTTTAATTTCTATAGTATAATTACTTATTGCTACACTTTATAGCTACTATTAGTTAACATTTATTCTCGTGTTGCCGACGGATGATACAGCGCTGAAGTCAGCACCGTGCCGTGGGTAGTGGTTTGCCTTTCACTCCTTAATGTTATTATTACAGCGCCCACGTCGGCCAGGTTATATTACTGGGACTAATTGTTTTCTACAGAAATATTAAAGCTTCTTATACAAATGCACTCGGCGTTTTACAACATGCAATCTTGATAATACTCATTGTAATTGCAGCTTGAATATAACACAAATTGAATTGATAATCGTAAGTTATCTCTATAACCAAAAACCCAAGATAGAACTGACCGAGCTACAACAACCATTATTATAAATCTTTTACATCACAAACGTGTACATTATATAGCAACTGAATACGGTATAAATGATTGATGTGGTTCACATATCACACGTAAAGTAACGAGCGAAATGCGATTCCCCAATGTTAACAAGCGCGAGATTGGCGGAAACCATTGAATACATTATTCTCGTGATGTGCGATATTTAATATGGCGTAGAGCGTGCCAACAACGAACGCATGGCTTCCGACGATAGCAGCTGCCGGTGTTGTAACTTAACACGTAAAGGTGGCGACCGACTTCCCGTGATGTAAATAAGCAGATTGGTAATCCAATTTCTGGCCCATACAACATAATCTCCGTAGCCCGTGAACCTATTTAATAAATATGAAACGGCAGACAATATTCATATCGTGCTAATTATAACTTGCTTCGAGGGGACGACAGAGTAGTACAAATAAAGTTGATCAACTCAATTATCGATTTGATGTATAAAATATTTTTGCTGTCTGACTGCAATATTTAGGGATCGAGTGTGATCTATTGCTTGCACTACTAGATTTAGCAAGCTTCAGAATGGTAATATCTCACTGTGTACAGTTCAATATTTCCTAAGAACTGTCGATATTTAATAAGTTTTATGACAAAAGATACGTGGAACATGTTTCTTACATTTATTGAATTGATTTGACATGTATCAAATTAAATAAATGTGATCACTAAATCAAAATAGCTTGCCTTAGGATGATTAATTTAAATATTGTGTGATTCATGGGAAATTCGAAAATGGTAAGTTTAATAACCACAGCTGGTAATCACTATAATATTTGCCGACGTAATGGAGTCTGTACAACGCAACCGGATACCTTGTAAACAGCAGCAACCGCTTTTTGTAAATCATTCCCAACAATAGAATAATGAGGTTTATTTACAGCGGGGGAATTAAACATCTGCCAAATTATATTTGTATTCATTTTAACTGTACAAATGTATAGCATTTACATATGACAAGATTAGCAAAAGACACAGGTAATCGCTGCCGTTTATGGACGTCTGCAACCAACTGCCTGCTACAGCAATACGAGTATATCTTAGATTTTTACCGACTTCAAAAAGGAGGAGGTACTCAATTCGGCCGGTATAATTTTTTTTTGTTTATGTATGTACAGCGATTTCTCCGAGGTCTCTGAACCGATTTACGTAATTCATGTTTTGTTTGATGCGGGATAGTTAGAGGTTATTATTGAACGTGAACGACCG
>DWQT01000533.1:0-21735 GCA_018244895.1 Myscelus amystis hages | reverse complement strand
AATGTCCATGGGCGGTAGTCGCCACTTACCATCAGGTGGACTGCATGCTCGTCTGTTACTTCCATATTATAAAAAATATATATATCTACTAGATAATGTCTAAGGGTAGATCAAACGACAAATTGTATTTATTGCGTATCTTTAAATAAAATGTTATAATAGTAATAATAATAAGTGGGATCAAACCACATACCAATCTGAGTCTAAGATAGACAATAAAATACCTGTGTTATGTTAACCGGTCAGCTGATAAATATGTATACGTCCGATATAATATTTATATAGATATTTTTATTAGACCCAGACACAGAACAAACATTTGTGTTCATTATACATTCGACCACGAAGCCAGCTAAAAAATGACCGACACAGGAACTAAAAAAATAAGATACCCCTTTAAAAGCAGAACGTAAAGTGTGTCGTGACACAATGATTATTATAGATTCTAAATTACGAAAAAAAAGACGAACGAGACTACAGAAAATAGTTGTTTTGGACTTAAAAAAAATTTCATAATAAAAAATATAACGTGACAGCCACAATGTGGTGAAGATTGGTACCCACGCTTTTGTAGTAGAGTTAATCAAGAAACTAACAGCTGCTGCCAACGTCTCTTGTAAGTTGCCTTTCAGAAAATGTCTTTATTATGTAGGCGTAGGTAGTTACAGCTGTGAAAGCTGCAGTTGTAGAATATTTTCTGATATTTTTTTTCTTATTTTTAGAATTGACACAAAGGTAAACGAACATCATTTTTGGTACTATAATTATAGAAATAAAGTACGTGATTTAGCAAATATCAATTAGGATAATTGTTACGATTTTCAGAATTTATGTTCCAATCGGTTTGGTTAGCTGAAGATGAGTTCCGTCGGACGACCACGTACGAGACACTACCTCAGCTACTCGACCCCATTGACTCGAGTCAGACGAGCGTCGGGGCTGCGGGCGCTTCGTCCCTCCGCGATAATATCAAAGCAAGCACTATCTCGGTATCATTGCACTATCTCTGCCAATCGTTGTTGAACTCCCACAATCGGTTGATCGACATAAAATCTTTAACTTTGACATCATTCCACGTTGTCACGATATAAAAACAGTCAAGCTATAATTATTAAGTTACTGCTTACTATCACTGGAGCAGAAAATGACAATATATTCCATAGTAATAAAGACATTTATGAAGTAATTAAATTAAAAACTTATTTTGATATGTATTTCATTTGAATATTAATAACAGTTTTTAAATTTGCGTACAAACCATGAGCGATTTCGAATTCGTCATAATACCGTAACAAAAAAATGCTGCTGTAACCCATTTTGGTTTGATTGACATACAAGGAATATTAAATATAACTTACTAGCGACCCACCGCGGCTTCGCACGGAGCCAATGCTGATACTGAATACACTACAAAAAAAACTGTAAACGTAATTTTTTTTAAATGCATTAAAATCCGTTGCGTAGTTTTAAAGATTTACGCATACAAAGGGATATAGAGACAGAGAAAGCGACTTTATTTTATACTATGTAGTGATAATAATTAAATAAATCAATTAATACTCTTGTGATCTACATTTTTTTCGACAGAGCTAAAATATTTTTACTACAAATGTAAGTAATAGCTATATTATAATAAATAAAAGGTACCTACTCTATCTTAGAACACATAACTTTGTTCACTTTAATCTTTTTAAGCATGTGAAGTTAATTTTCAATTAACATCGTACCACTCGCCGACGTGGGAAGTTTCACCCGCACCAACTGGGTCATTGGCAGTTATCCACGGCACGACTCGAGCGGAACTTTTTACCACGTAGGTACGTGCCAGTTGTGGAATGAACTACCACCCGAGGCTTTCGCAGATCGCTATAACATGGGGTTCGTGAAACATAGCGTCAAAGGGTACTTTCAAGGCAGGCAATGCACCGGTAGCTTCTCTGGTGTTGCAAGTGTCTCCAGGCGACGGTAACCACTGACCATCAGGTGGACCGTTTGCCTGTTTGCCATGTCCCTCTGATGTTTAAAAAACAAAAATTAAAATTCGATATGTTTCTCACCAGTCAGGCTCTAATGACAATTGTCAAAACTAGCCTCTTATTTAGTAACGACTAATAAGTAGTAGCAGGCACTGGAACGAATTTAACAAAGTACGTATTATAATTATAACACCATCTTACGGCAATTCATAAAAACTAATGAATATAATAAGTGTCTGTATTGTCAAAATTGCTGGATAGATGGCACTACTTGATATGACATTTAATTTTGGCATAGTATCGATAACACTATATAACTTTAAATCATAATTATACTTTTGAAGTTTAACTCTATATACTTCGGTTTGTGATTTAACAATGTTAATGACTGTGTAGATAATTAAGCAGGAACTTTGAAAACTAGTACTTGTCTTGCTTTTTGCTTAAGTTAAGCTTTATACTTAAGTATATGACTCTTCTAGATTCATTAATAAAAAAATCATGACTTGTGTTAGTAAAATTTACATATCTTAATCATCAGATACACCTAACATTGGGGTATCGCTAATGCGTTATAGATATTGCACCTTTTCTTATCTTAAGTATCGTAAACTTAACGTGACAGTATAACCTCAAATTATTTTCATGCCGGCCAAAGAATTATTGCCCACATTTTTTATAGGGATTAGTCATTACTTACCGACTAAACTTAACATTAACAGTTGGCGAATACAATGTATAAGTAGAGCGTGTAATAAGGTGTGAACAGGAAATAATAAAGACAGCTGAAAGCAAATAAACAACCACATTTAAGTAAAATTTATTGATAAGTTTTCTGGATAGGGATAATACAGAATTGAATAATTGAAGCAAATTATTATAATTATCGTATAACAGCGATATTTTACTATGGTGAAATAAATTTAAGTGCAGCTGTACAAATGAATATAAATATTAACGAAATATAATTAAATTATCTATTTTTTTACAATACCTTGTCTTAATAACTACCAAATTACTACTAGATATGTGAAAATACTCGAAGAGCTGTATTATAATACTAACCGAGACGGCTACTCACATCGAAAGGACTGATTAAAAAGCGACCACTAATTGATTACTGAAAACTCATTAGATATTGTCAATGTCATTTGCATTTCCGTTTTAAATAGTTATAAAATAAGTAAGTGCACACAGACATGTATACATTATTTAGCACCTAATTCGTAAGCAGTACCTACATTATACATACATATATACCTTGCGTAATGATGTCTCGCACATCGCAGTTACTTTATCTTAAGCAATGTATCTGTGGAGATGGCTGCACAGTGATCACAACGTCTTTGACCTATATAACGGTTTCCGCATTATTCCTGTTAAAACATACTTAATAGTTTGCTCGGACTTTGTCGCGACATGCTATATGGATTACTCAATGTCGAACAATATGCATAACAGCAAAACGTCAACTAGTAATAGTGAATTAATAGTGTTTTGAATTTGCTGCTTAATATGTCTATATACATATATTTATGTATCGAACGAAGGTATCATAAGTTGCAAACCTGATGTCTAGTGGTAGGTATTATGTTTAAGTCTGATTAACTCAACAGTGTAATTATCGTTGCAGTAAAAGTAAGAGCAAATATTCTAAGCTCGTATTCTTGTTCTAATCCAGTTCCTTTATCGGGACTAATGGCCAGTAAGTAGAAAATATTGAGAGGTAACTCTTGTTATAATTCCTGACATGTATTCAACAGTGTCCCACTTATGTTTGCAAATTGTCCTACCGACTTTGTCATCTCACGGTCCACAGATATCAAATCAATGTTCAACCAGTAACCGCAGCGCGAGAGTACCGCCTGACATAAGCTTCACTGTATAAGTAACATTAAACATTCATTTTCTAATAAACAATACGTTCATCTATCTATTACTACACATTTAAGATCGCGTTTACAATACAATTAAAATAGATACGTGGATCTTTTTAAGCAACATTTTAACTATGTTATGATGGAAGAGAGAGAGAGAGAGAGAGAGGGAAGAGACAATGTTTTGATAATTCGTGGAAATGAAAAAACTGTACAAATAAATTCTTAATTACCTAAATAAATTGTGACGAAAATTTAATAAGAGGTCAAGGTATATACGAGTGTTATATTGAATTATTACTAAATTAAAGACACGGCTGGATCAATTGGCATACGGGCAAACTGGGTATAAGATTTAGAAAAATGAAATTTTGTTGCAGGAATTTAAAATCACTAATTTTGTAATCGAATCTTTACGTAATTGAAGATTGAACAAAAGAGGTAGTCACATAACGTAATTCAATCAATATTTATTTATGGATTCACAAGTATTTTAAATATACTTGAAGAGCGTAGGTATATCAGTCATCTAATGAAGATAATTACATGCTGTTACTAAAATCAAAATACCACTAATGTATATTCCTTAATTACTCTAAATATCTACCACGTCTTAATATATAGCGTTTGCACAGATAATTAACAAACTGAGCTCTAAGAATTGATTATTTCTATTGAATTTTATTGATTACAGTTGCGACGAGGATTTGGTTTCACAGAAAGAGCGGATATGGGTAATTAGGCCCGTGCACAATTATAAATAGGATCGTAATTGATATTACTTATTCCAATATAATATGAGAAAATCGTATCATTAAATCATTGGATTTTTATCAACTAGATATACATTAAAATACAGAATTCATAACGATTTGTTTTATATTCTCTATAACTTCATATAACATTTCGGAAACGAATTATATAGAATGTATTATAATGAAAAATATTGTTACGGAGTGTTTTATAAAAAATGACATATGTTTTTTTATTAAACATGAACTCCGTGATCATCGTTCAATATTATCTGTTATTGCTTGTCACTCGAGTAATGTACGTTGCGGTACATTGCGTGAGGCCCAATACGCTAAAGTTGAAATTCACGAGAAACTTTAACTAGACGAATGTCTAAGACGCAGTTCAGGAAATGTCTAAGGCTTAGACTGCAACAACAGAATTTCCTTTCACAAGAAAATTATCATAACATTTTTTTATAATAATTTGGAAATATAGTTAAATAAGAACAACGCTATGAAATACAGTAACATATTTGTCTTACAGTATATAGAGGAAAATAGAACATTTATCTACTTAACGCTTATTCAATAAACACTTAGACAATAAAATGTAGTGGTGCGACTAACTAGGCAGATGTAGTTCAGTTTTCAGCTATCCTTATAAGTAACGAAAACTAGTTTTCAGTAAACGTGACATTCAATGCACTTCGCTATTCAAATGGAGTCACTTTACATCTTACTTTAAACTAATTAAAGCTATCCCATACAACTTCTCCAACTGTGCTCAATTCACGAAAAGCGGTGTGCATACCTTCCAGTTAACAGCGACACTTAGTGAGAACCGTGCAGGCTACGTAGAGTTGTACAGTTATTTCTTGGATACATAAAATCTTCTACGCAGTGCTGGAAAGTTGAAGCTCCATCCTCCCCGCATTATTGACATTCAACACACCGGGAACCTTCAGACAAACGTAATGGCTACCGACTGAAAACAAACCTTTCGATGCCGCCCCTTACATTCCCGGTCACGAGAAGACAGAAATAAAGTAGACAAAAATAACAATTGTCCAGGGTATATATATTGATGGCGATGATAACTGACTATGTATACTTATATATTTTATTAAACAAATATATTAATTACCGTCCCCCCACCACGACGACGAATGTAATGTTTCAATGACGGCACTGTGTAAGTTAAATTCGTCACCTGAGATGTAGTTCGCATCTTGTATTGAGCTGCGTACATATTAAATGACCGATTATGTTGACTTTATAGGTAAAAACCTTACATCCTAAGCTTTCCAGATTCTCGTGGCTGGGACTTCAGTATGGTACAGATACGCAATATGTGTGGGGTAAAGAAAAAAGAAAAACCGATACAAAATATAAAATAAAATTACATAAATTCACTTGTAAGCGGATATACATACGGGTACATACATAATACTGGCGGTGTTTCATAACATACACACGCATCCTATCAAAATTCATGATTAATTTAAAATATTTCCTTTTATTGTTGTATCATATTGGTCAAAAGAAACACGGTTTCCTGGGAAATGAATTTAGTTTGCTCAAATAAAATGTATAGTTAGTTAGTTAGTTTGCATAAATAACAATTTCAAATTGTGTTAGTCGTATTTCGCATTGATGTGATAATATGTATATTAATTTGATGATAATTTTGTATAAATATAAAAAGTCATTCCTTACATATGTTCCCGCCAAATTCAAACTCGACCGAGGATAGTAATTGACAATTGCATATTATAAACATTAAAATTCACTACAGCTAATGTTTTCATATTACAAATATCGTGTTAAAGTTTGCTACATTCATAAGACGATTTTCATTTAAAGCATCGATATGCTACAGTACATAGTGTCGTGAAAGTAATATTTATCTACTACAAGAAAGAAGCGGTCAAAGGAGACTTCTTAGCATCTTTATATAATAGATATAATGTACATACGTATATGTATAATAAAAATACTTTAAGATTCTAAATACAAATGTTAATACGTTCCGGTGATGCGGGCACAACTGAAACCCTTCGGTAGAACATCAACAACATCCGCTGCTTACTAAGATTTATGTGTCAGAGTTCAGACTATAAATACAGGAATATTTTACAAACAATATCTTTCTCTTTACTAATGTAATATAATAATTCCGTTACATACGTACATAGAAAAGTCTATTCAGTGAAATATCGCGACCTATCGTTAGAAGGGCTTATTTACAAAATATATATTATTTTATCTGTTAGAAGTCATAAGATTTGGAGTTCATAAGATCCTCAAGTGGTACGAATTAATAGCATTCTAAATACGATTAGTTATAAATATATTGATAAAAATTTGTCTCACGGCGTACGATCGACATTAAAATATTTCCTTTATCAATATAAAATTCTAAAATTTTGCTACATTTAAGATATGTATCATTTGCTATTTAAGCAGAGGCACACATTGATATGTATAGTGATATAATTCATCTGTTACGTGAAAAGCTTCGCACCAACAATCAAAGCTAACATATAGACGAGTTTCTAACTTTACCTTATACATAAAATCTAAACATTTTATCAACTCGTCAATTGAAACAATTGTATAATACATCAAATAATAACAACTTTTCACAAACAACGAAGTACAGAAACATTGTAAAAACTAAAACATTTAAACGTTTAATTTTTCTTAGATTCAACTTAGGGAATTGGAAAATATTTTTCATACTTACAAATTATAGAGAACAATAATTCGCTTTTTTTGTAAACCGTCAAGAAATACATACATCCGTTATATCTCATCCTGCATACCAACCGAACAATCCAATTAGCTAAGCTAGGTGCGTCTAGACGCTTCTAGAACCGTGTGAAACGGATAACGTACGGCCCTTTCCGAGTCCTATACATATTTGTACGACTCCATGGTGATTTACATAAAAACAACCTCACAATATAAAAAATAAATACATACATTTAGACAATCATTATCGACTATATAACTACAATCGTTTAATATAAAGATAATAATAATCGAAAACATCTAACGATCCAGTCATAACCGTATCGCTTTCAAACTTTAATATCGTTCGGAAACTTTCATGTTTACCAAAAATACATTTAAGACGATAAGATAAACATTCTATATCTTAGATTTAAAGTGGATTTTCTACGAATGATATGTTAACGTGTAGATATATAGATATACTTTTCATAGTCTCCGAGTGGCTTAGTGTTGGTAGAACGATGGCCGGCGAGGCTCACAGCGCGGCGGCGGTGGCGAGCGTGGTGAGCAGCGCGAAGGGCAGGCTGGCGCCCGCCACGCTGCTGTAGGGGCCCGTCACCGCGCCGTCGCACGGCACGTGTTCCAGCTCTGGAAACAATCACGCTATTTAACCTACTCA
This sequence comes from Myscelus amystis hages, assembly GCA_018244895.1. Lineage (NCBI taxonomy): Eukaryota > Metazoa > Arthropoda > Insecta > Lepidoptera > Hesperiidae > Myscelus > Myscelus amystis. The sequence goes on along the minus strand of DWQT01000533.1, from coordinate 13,733 downwards.
CCGACCTAATATCCACATATAAGCATATAAGCACCGTTCTACCAAAGATGTGTTATACTTTACATTACGTTGGCAGGAACACTGCCGTGTGCAAAGTTGTCAGTTGTCAAGGGTACCGATATAAATATTACAGCTGTAACAAAGCGTATGTATTCTGTACAAAGTAACGGGTACGCCATCAAGTTCCAAGTAACGAAATGATGCGTGCGGTGAAACTTTGTAACAGTTTGCTGATTGTACATGTTCCGCATGCTCGTGCGTATCTATCAAAAGTAACGAGTAACGTAACGATACGTACGTAACGGGTACTCACTATTATAGTAACGAATACATACGGGTATGCAATTTTTCGTTACTTTTACAGCTCTAATAAATATAAGTAGCAGACTCCGGTAGAATCAGTACCATGTAAAATTGGATACAACATATTTAAGAATATCGGTTAATCAATCGAAAACTGATTGTTATACGATATAACAAGAAACTATGTAGTAAAACTGATGTAACAAATACTGACTTAAAGTAAAGGATATTTAAATATGAATATACGAGTACGAGTACATATTACAAGCTCATGCGATATTACGATTAATGATGTATTTTGTGTGTGTACCAGTGTTATAGTGGCATACAAATGTGTTAGATTAAGAAGCACGATAAAGATTGACTTATGTTTAATTATACCACACGTTATAAAAGTGTACCTTGTAAGAAAGAAATCGTATGAAAGTAACATTCCAGTACGTAATTTACAACAAATATATGTATTTGCTGTTTCTCCATACTTGTTTCGGTAGATTTATTTTGCTGTGAGAGAGGTAAAAGTATAAGTCACTAGAGTCTTTCTCTAGCGAGTTTCAATCAGTCAAGTTTGTTTGTACCGTATGGGGTTCAATTTAAATTCAATTTTCTAACACATCCGTGTCTCAGAATTACTCTTCACTTACGACATTGCGAAAGGTGGAATGTCTATGTTCCTTTGCTGACCATGTTTCATTTGGTGATTTCCTATGAACGCTTTAAAACGAATGAAAGATTATAATGACTTGAATACAAAATGAGTGCTTAACAAGAGCAACGTGAAAAACTACAAACGAAAACATCTATAGGGTAGGGTAAAAGGATTATGCCTCGAGCGTTCAGACCGTTGAGCTTGTTCAGGAATTCGTTCCAGAAGGCGCAGGCGGAGGCGCGCGGGCCGCGCGGGCCCGCCGGGCCGCTGCTGCTGTCGGCGGTGAACGTGTAGTAGTGGGGCGACGCTCGCGAGTACAATGGCCATTTCTCGTTCGGCTTGTTTGGTTGTCTGAAATTTGATATTGTTAAACGTTAGTTACTTAAAAATAAGTTAATTGTATAATAATGATTATGTAATAATAAATATTTACATGTAGGTATATTACTCAAATTTGTACGCCGTAAAAGGCAAAATATGGTTTGAACCAATAACTTTGTAACATCTTTTTTTTATTTTTTTATTTTATTTAACAAAAAAAATTACAAAACTTAACTTATTTAATACTCTGCCAACTCTGCTACTCTGCTACTTGTACAAATAAATGTCTTTGTCTTTGTTAAAGAAAAACGAGCTCGTAACAAAAGATTGAACAAATTAATGATAGTTTGATCGGTTGATATTAAAATGCTTTATTACTTTTATCTTTTTCTTGTTTTAGCCCTCAGGCGTGTAATTTTATAGAATAAATGTCTACAGTTCCTTACATGTATATTACATATATGTATGTAACATTATAGGACGTTATTGTTTAACCGTGTTTCTATTACCGGCAACACCTTAATAAGACTGCTTGCATAATACGCGTATTTTCTTATAAAGTAGATTACCGGTGAGTTCTAATGTTTCAACAAGTTTACGTAAACCCTCTATGAAATAACTGGAACGGTTTCAATTATAGCGCGGAGCCAAGGTGAACAGCTCTATCAATATTTGAATAAACGACAACTACCGTTAGCGGAAACAACGAATTTTCTTACTCACCCGGTCAAAGCGAATCTGGTAAAAGACTGCATAATGTGGGCGGCCAAAACCCGCTCTCTGTTGTGGTACTGCAACGACATGTTCAGTGGATGTCCGAATACATATTCCATTTCGTCGCCATGGATCACGCCCATCCACTCGCCCCACAGACTGGTACTTGTGCGCTGTAAATAAAGTAAAATTGCAAATAACTCGCTTGCGTAAGCTTCGACCTAGATCTTTTCTAGGAATGGGTCACGGCCTTAATAGGTCGTAAATGTCAGATCGCAGCTGATTCGGTGATAATAGAATACTGCTACCGTTCAGCACTTTAGAGCAGTTAGATAAATCACATAACTTTAGGTGGCTCGAATGCTGTTTGTTTCTTAAACAAGCTCTTATTAAATGGTTCCCATTTGAAGGGTTGAGATACTATCTATCGTGCTATGTTGACGCTAGTTAAGTGAGGAATTTCAGAGTTTAGTTAATTCCAAAAACTCCAATAGTGCAGATTCCTTACCATGATTTCCTTCATTGTTATAGCGAGGTATATAATGTCACATACCGACAGATACGGTTGATTTGGTACGGAGATCGACGCTCTTGGACAACCTAACAGGAGTTGGACCTAATGTTACGTCATCTTTAGCCTTTATATTAATTCTAATCTGTACTATTTTGAGATCTTAGCTGTATTCATCGCTTCATTTGAAAGTTTCGTTTGCCAATTTCCGTTTACTCTAACAATTGAAGCGTAACAATGGGATCGCTTACATAATGTTTTTCTTATTTCGCCTACACGATAAATTTCAGTTGATTTTATCAACAAACTTCAACAGAAATATTTAAGATAAACAAGTACTTTGCGGAAATTCATTTCTCAAAATCTGTTGTTTGAAACTTGTGTGGGCAGTGATCAGTACCTACTTTTCTTTTCGTCTTAGTTTTAACGGGATATAGCGTATCCGTAACTAAACTTCCGTTTATTCTTATTCGAAATCAAATACTGATGTTATTAATTTCAAAAGTTTTGGATGACCACTCAATATCACCTGTAAACCTTATGACCAAATGAATATCAAAACGCGTTAGATTCTCATTCTTGACAATAAATTTAAATAAGAACATATGTAGGAGTATAAACATGTAATTTTCTCGAATGAATAGTTTTTATGACATAAGTAGAGCATTGTTTCTACGTAATAACGGAATATGATCAGTAATTACCATCGCGGCTTCGACGCCATTATAGGAAGCACCGCCGATCAGGCCACTGTCGTTAAAGCACAGTTACTTCACAAGTTAACGGAGATGAACTTTTTATCCAAGTTCTTGTTAATCCTTTTACGTATTTTCCACTAGCTTTATACTTTAAATAGCAAAGATTTAAGCCGTTTTCAATACTTATTTACTGCGTTCTGTTTTTAGAATTAATTCATATTATAATACTGGCCGTAATATTATATTGCCATCTAATCTTACCTAGAATTTTGCATTCAAAGGGCATTTAGCTTTGAAAAATAGGTATAGATTGTAAATAAAAAATATTAAATTGTTATTTTTGATATGTTTAAATGCATAGCTTCTTAATCTAGATGTTCTCTTATTTGTAAAACTGTTGGTCTTGGGTGTGATTTCCGCAAACATTTCTGCATTGAGCACATGTATTTGTTCTGCGTCTTGGTGCAGTAAAATCTCTATATTAGTATCATACATACATGTGCAGTTGTATGTGTATTATTATTAGTTATGTCTGTGGGGCCATATAGCCGTGTGTGGAATTGTTGAGATCATCATTATATAATGAATCTATATAATCACTATGTACATAAATATTTATATATCATAATAATAATAGTATCTTAGTATACCCTCACACACGGTCATTTATCACTAACTAGGCAGAGCCTACTATGATGATCAGACGGCTGATATATACATACTATGTAATGCTTATGTAAATATTTATATGTTGGAGGTTTATCGGAATTTCAGTATGTTTCAGTGGCGGTCATTAAATTAAAAGCGAACGGTTTCTGCGCGGGGTCCTGTCCTCTTTAATAATGTACGTCGCCGGGCGAGCGGTATGCGTTGTCATGCACGACACAGTACATTATAGTATGAAACAGCTGCTAGAAAGGTCAACTCGCATACATAATGTGGAATATTACAAGGTTTTCAAAGTCTAAGTAAAACTTCTTAGTTTCAGACGCATTATGAAAAGGTTTAATATATGAACGCAATTATAAAATATATGTTCAGGGTACTTGTAGGCTTGAAATAGACGAGGTTTCGTTTAAAATATTTCTTTACAATAGTAACTATAATGTTAGTGATGGATTTCCAAAAAAACATCTCTTAGTAGGCGTTAGCATAGGTACGTTATAAAAGATATCATGTTTTTGAATCATGAAGTTTAGTCTCTATAACGATGAATCAGTAAGGAGGCTTTGTTACATATCATGATATAAATAGGTATGTAGGTAAATCATAAAGTATCGCTGAGGAAAAATCAGGAAATGAACTATATAAAGAGTGTAAGTAGTGTCTACGCGTTACGTACATAATACCAGACAATTTATTACCGGGATAAATACAAAAGATATGTATTTTCACGGTAGGATCTCATCTCATTGCCACATATCAGATGTGTAATAATTAAATGAATACATACAATTATTATTAATTCTATTATTAATAATTTAGAGAATGGGGAAGAAATGTTTTGAGAATTATGTATGCTATAAACCTTCAAGTTAAACACAAAAAAAACATTTAGTTATTATTTAACTACGTTCAACAAATTGGGTGATAAAAGACCGCTTTCAAATATAATGTATAACTTCATAAGACCCTATCTAAGATAAACTTTATGCGGTCACCAAAGTGGCAATATTAAATTTTGAATTGAAAATCGGTACTCACTAACATTGTATCCACAGCAAACATAGTACCTATATGAATTCGATTTTTCCTTTGCTGCCCCGAGATTCATAAGCAACCATTTAACATTACATATAATAAAATACAGTCGAAGTTGGCAACGTAATATTTTAGAAACCCTTAAGACGTTTAAAAAACACGTTAGGCGCTAAGTATTATCGTTCACTCGTTGTCGCATTTATGGTGATCTCTAATGTATGTTACATTATGTAAACGTGATAAGTTAATGTTACATTATGTAAATGAATAAATAATGGAGATGGATTCATTTGCCGTGAAGTCAAGTTAAAACACTTTTGACATATGTTTCATACCATAATGTGATTATGCGCTTTACGACTACTGTGAGAAGGATAGTGTTGACATTTGTATTTGCGTTTATGAGAGATATTTTTTACATTTACGTCAATCACGAGCCACCAGAGGCTTCGCATTTAAACATTGTATGTTCACGTCTCTTTTTTCCATAGTAACCGGGAAAATATGGTGCGAACGCTGGAATAATGTATTTGTACGACTATTAGACAATATGTAGGGTATATTTTTATTATTATTATCCTTAAAGCGACCGATTAGAACAAGCCTATTAAGCGAAATTAAGTACTGATTTTCAAGTTTCCTGAGTCTTTTAACAAATGGAAGTAAGTTTAAAAGGCAAAAGCTTTTAATTTCTGTGTGATTGAAAAAACATGTAATCATCGGTAAGAAATGGTGTATTGTTTCTGTAGCGAAGGAGTCAAGTTACAGGATTCTTTGCATGGTGGTATAGCATTCTTACAGTAGGGGAATAATGCCACAGGTAACAAATAGCAATCCAATAAAATATTGTAAAGCCCGTTTATCCCTATTTTCTGTTACATACACCGAATCATGATTTTTTCATCGTTAATGCTACATTCCAGTTTTTACCTTAAATAACACGTTGATTTCCTTTTCGCCGTCAATTAAAAGCTTTTACAAAGTTTGAAAAGCTCGTTGACATTTTTATTCGCATTCGTAACGCGGACTTAATTGAAAAGTTAAAATGAATTAATTGCTGTTTTTACCGTGTTTTAAAAAGTCATACCTCTAAAGTCATATGAGAAATGGTATCGGAGACCAAAGGAAAAATACATTATCAATCTACATAATATGTGAACAATTTAGAAAATGAATACATTTATAAATATTATATTAATATTATCAGTTTTTGACGTCTAAGTATATTCGCATTGAAATAGTGAGGTTTAGTATGTTTCAGACTTCGCAAGGTTGCGGAAGAGAGAAGTGCCAAGCTGTGGGACTCAAATTGTTCCCAATTTGACATGTTAAAACGCATTTTCTGTAATCCTAATCTCTATTTCAGAAACAAACATGAAAATCATATAAACGAAGGACATTGACCCAAAAACCGCGATTATGTATTACAAACGAGGTAGTAATTAAGACTATTAGCCGCATTAGGCTCTGTCCGATCGGGCAAACAAAACCGAGACGGACATTTGACCTACAGCATACATTTAAGTGTAATAAATTAATTAAACATTTTACAATAAACATATTACGACATGGTAAAGTTTACGAGGACTAATTATTTTATGTAAGTTCTAAAAAATATATATATCAATTACAAAATTTTCAATTAATTAAAAAGCCTTTTGTTACATACTTATACTTATCTATGGATCTGTCCAGCGATAATATTGTTGACGGTTTTCAAAGCAAAAATTAAAAAAAAAATCTTTTCCCATTAAAATCTCGTATCTTATTTTCATTACCTATGTTCTACATAAATGGATTTGACATCAACACAGAGATTACGACGCGTACCTAAAGCTGGAATTATATTGTGTAGATCTTAAACATTACCAGTATTTATCACACATAGGAATTCCTGAAATCAATGATTCATTCCTCTCTTGTAAATATTTTAATTAAAGAAGAAAAAAACCGTACTAGACCCTTCAATACTATGATATTATTTTTTTGTATTCGCATCTGTTTCAAACTGGTAATAAGTTTAGAACATAAGTGAGGGCAATAACAAACACTTCGCTACATATTGGTTATGTAATAATTTAATGAAGGAAGGCTGAGGACCGTGTGTGGTGGCGTGCCTTGGGGGAGGCCTATCTCCAGCAGTGGAGGGACACGGGCTGATGATGATGAATATATTATCGAAATATACGTAAAAAATCTTTCCCTATCAAATTGTGCTGTATAATTATAGCTGGAAGAATCAAAAGGTTTGTTTACACTTTGGAAGCTACATGAATAACTGAAGGGAAAAAATATTCTGCACGCAAAAGTTATGTAATGGTTTAAAGATCAGCAATCCTATTTAAATAAATGACTGAACCGGTACCGTTCCTGAATAGATGAATAGAAATAGACTTAAATGGCGAAAAAGATACGTTAGGAGAGAGAAGGGTCAATACGCACTATCGACCACGTTTAAACATTCGGAAAAAGGCATTGCAAAATTCGAACTTTTCAAATTAGATATTGGTTAATTATACTGTCTTGTATTGCAGATATTTTTATCTTTATTGCTTTTATAACGATAAATTAACCAAATACTTTTTTCTTTTATGATATACAAAAATAATTAATTAAAGAAGGTTTTTCCCATCTCAAACCGTGTTTATTGTTTCAGCATTTTTTGCGGTCCACTGCTGGACCGTGTCTCTCATAGTAAGAGGGATTGAGGTCAAACACCGTGCGTATAATATATAAATCCTGTATATTACGTTTAAAATCACATAAATATAACTCGAGGTAGCTACTTGGCAGAGGTCCCACGTTATTATAAGACGCACGTTCCTTCCTTTCGATTCTCCTCAGAATACGGGACCCCGGCTGAATCAAGGGTCGAAATGTTTTTGCTGTTCCCAAGGTTCTCTATTAACAAGCATAATTTTAACATTAACACAACGACGCCACAATGAATTTGAGAAGCAACACGCATGAAATATGAAGGAAATTGTAATCTAATAGGCTATATATTAATAATGTGAATGATATCTGTTTTGTACATATATACGAGATGAGAACGTAGAAAAACAAACTGTATTGTATGATGAACAATTTTTTCTATGTCTTTTGCAATAAAATATCAGCTATACTTAAATGCGTGTTACAAGGGTCCATGTGCAATGCATGCACATTTAGAACATCGATAGGTGCTAATAAATAAAATTGGACTGTTTGTCACATTATAATAACCGTTTCTTACTAAATGCATATGTATGTAAACACGGTACCAAAATAATATTTTTCACAATTTTTGTCTCTGTCTGTTTGTTCCGGCTAAATTCTGGAATGGCTCGACCGATTTTGACGGGACTTTCACTGGCAGATAGTTGATGTGTTAAAGAGTAACTTGGGCTGCCTTATAAAGCTGCCGCGGGCTGCGGCGTAATAAAAGAAACACCCTGATTATTTAATGTATTCAAAATGTATCAATATAGCACTGAGCTTTAAGATATCAGTTTCAAACGGCTGTTCAGTAGCTTGTACTGTATAATACAGCAAAATATTCCTTTTTTATAATTTCCAAAGGCTGGTTTCTACAGATGCTGAACTGAAATTTACTGTCGTCACCTCAATCTCTTATTGAATAAATTCTAGCCTGCTATAGTACAGAGCCAGGGAACAAGCGGTTTTGTATGTTATTTTAATTAAATTCACTCTTTTGGGACATAATATACAAGGTAACGAAAAACATGTTTATTTAATGTTCATAAAATCGTACAATCACAAAAAATGCTTTTCAAAATATTTAGCTAAGATTACCGTACGTAGTTTTACAACATTGTAGATTATATTTGGAGAATGACAAGGATAGAAGATTAACTATCAATAAAGTTGAATAATTCGATTGTCATTTTTTACATCTATAAAAACACTTATGCAATATACGAGCTAAGGTCCTACCCAAAGATTCGACTTTTAAAATTACTGAAATCTAAAATTTGATTTAACGGTAATGGCGTTTTTATTTCATCGGTGTTTACACGAAAAGAAAGCCTTGCTACATGCGAATACAAATGCTTTATTGTGCACTATACAAATTAAAATTTAATACTTAAATTAAGTTATACAGTTCACGGCCGTACCACTGAACGGTGGTTCTCAAGGCAACCAGTTGGAATTAAGAGATGTATAAGAAATAGAATGGCTGTATGTTTTTAATGGCTGGACTGAATTTTTCTTCAGTGAACGCAGTGGACGCGTGAGTGACGCTATCTGAAATGAGCGTCTGGGAAGCGGCGGAATAAATAGAATGCATTCAGAATAAATGTGCTGTTCTAAATTGCGACAGATACTATATTTTACTGTGGCTCGAGTTATGAAGTTTTTCATGTTCAGTTAGAAAAGGACGGCAGATATGTTCATATGTTCAGACACAGCGTATATTATTCATGTTTCTGTTAGTATATAGTATGCTATTAGTATTTCTTAGTATCTATCCTATTCGATAGTCACAGACGCGATGTTACTCATGAAGAGTGAAATGGTGCCGCAAAATTCTGCAAAAGTATAAGCTAATCACCTATCCAATCAATCTAAGGTTTCCGGGCATTTTTTCGCTATTATTCAAATGTAAAAAATATAGTACGGGTGTCCCAAAATTACCGTATCTCCAATTTGAGGTGGAAAGTCGATGAAAATCTAATTAATCTCTTCCCGACATGGTTATAATGTATAGAAAATGTTTCACGAATTCACTGATTTTCGATAGACGAGTAGGAAAGTATTAACTCCTTATAATCGTTTGTCTTTACGATGAATTTGTAACTAATATTTTACTCTACACATATTCAAATTTAACTGACTGACTAAATTCAATATAGCATAATGTGACAGCGATCAAATATTGAGTATGTGAAGGAAATTATTATAATAAATAGGATATTTTTCTCATAATCCTCACAAGACGCATAGAAACGGAGAGATTTTTAAATTTAGAACATTCGCGTTTTCACGGGGAAAGATTACTGCGTAATAAAACAAAAGACGTGTTAAATGTAATTAAGAAGTTGTATTTGATTTTATCGCGTAAAACATTAAAAAGTTTAATAACGATGAACAGAATAATCATGGCATACCACGTGATGATACTTGATAGCAAAAAAAGGTAATAATTCACACGGCAGCAACGGTCGCCAATATTTCATTATACTGTAAATTACACCCACGCGTGTAAACCGCCGACCGAAAGTTGAGGTTAATGCAAAAATTTCAATATTCAAACCAATTTCAATTTTGGGAAATGTGCTCGCATATTACACAAATTGGTTGAAACCGATTGGGAGTAAGTACTGGTATTGTCATGCAAATTACTCGCCGGTATATCGGTATTAGTGGTCTGTTTTATTGACATTTATTTTGCTTAACAATTGAATTAGCTTTTTCAATAAAGCAGTTCGCTAGCAGTTTTCGACGGATTAAAAAAACAATTGCCTATATATTTTCCCAATTAAATTATAATCGAATCGGATCAAGTGTCAGTCACTTTTAAAAACGGAACTTTAATTTTTTAGTGTTCGAAATTCAAACGGTTTGTTCTTAAACTGTGTAATGTATTTATTTGTACAGGCATACGTCAACTAAATGAGAACACAGATAAAATATTATCTAGTACAATCTGCTTCCATTATTACAGCGTTATTCGGTGTTTGTGACTGCTCACTACTCGTTTGCAAAATACTTCACATAGAGCAGAAATATCTTAGTTTCTATCAAGTGTCATTGGAACATAAATTCACTGTAGAGCAAACATTACGTGTTATATTAGGGCCGGCAAGTTGAGCAGTTAACGGCGCAAACTTCAACAAGTAAGCAAATGTCACTCCTAATTACGGTCTTAGCAAGTTTAATTGACGTCTCAATTGGAGTTCGGACTTCGCTCGCCAGCTGACTTTTTGCGTAACACCTAAATGTCTAGAAACATTGATACTTGTTAAAGATCCAAAAAACAACTTTTGCGGGTAGTTGTGATATATTACATGATAATAAAATAATTAATAATTGCGACAATTTCACGAACTGCTATCTGATTTCGAATTAAACAATTAAATGTCTATGTAGATGTACTCACAAAAATAATGTTTGCTTTGGGTGGGAATCGACCCCACAACTTCCGATTTTTCAATCAGGATGTCTAACCACGCGACGACGAGGCCAGTTAAAGTTATCGGTATTTCGTGGCGTATAGCGTTAACAGATTATAGGGCTACAAAGTTTGTTTCATCCCGAAAATACCTAGATTTGCCTGAAATTGAAATATTCGAAAAATCTTTATATTTACCCAGGTATATGCAAGTTACTTGACATAAACCTGCAAATTAATATTCTAGTGACACGCAAAACGAAACGCGAGTGTAATTACCGCTACAAAATCGACGTGAGCAAGGAAGGCTAATAACATGTGGATAATTGATACAGGATTACGTTCTAAGTTTCCAATATGCGCCATAATGAGTTCATTATCCGTGAAGCTCTAGAGTAAAGTGATATCGAGCTGAAAATACTGTACAAGTATACGATGTGCAATTGTTTTTATCGTTGTTGTTGCTGTGTTGCTGTTTCTTGGTCTTTCACAACATGTTACTGTTTTTTTGTCCAAATGCCAAGTACGGGAAATAGATAGAGATTTTGATGTGATTTGAATTATAATGTAATAACAACATTTAGGCGATGTTAGAAGACTATTAAGTATTTTGTACCACTGGGCTCTTTGATGAAAAATTTACAAAACAAAAAAATGTAAAACAAAATCATTTCCTCTCATAGTGAGAGGAAACCAGGCTATATCTCAGAAAATATTATACAAACTTGTAACATCTTTAAGGTGTGCAACATGTTTTCCTTCACCGTGATATATAAATTTTAGTTATATAAGCTATATACATACATACACTCAATGAATTAACATTGTATTTTTTTACAATCCCAAATTCAGAGATACTAATTAGCGAATCGCGCAAACCATCCGCCACGCCGCCATTACGCTGCATTTCCTGAGATTTACAGTCCTCCAGCTATGCGTTAAGCGTGGAACACATTAACGAAAGCATCCCACTTTCTAGCCAGCTCTAGCTCTTACCATATTCACATGTTTCAGTATCAACGGAATTCACGTTTCAGTGCTAATTTTGCCATATTTGTACGCTTTTGATGGGTCATTTAAAATGGTTAAAAGCAAAATGATTTATCCATATCTAAGTGTATGTTGTTAAAACGTATTCTGTAATACTAGGTAAAAGAAAATGATTTGTGAAATGAAAACATGATTTTAAATAATAACGATCAGAGTACGGAAGCGTGGAGCTCGAAATTATTAATTATTACATACTATTAGATATATCATATTCTTTCGATTTCAAATAACTAAGTTAAACAATGCAGCGTTCTGATCATGTGTAGTCATTATTAAAATAGTATTACTACTACTAGAATTAGTAATTATTACAATAATACTAATACTGCTTAGTCAATTAAACTAATACTACTCCTAGCATTATTAAATTATGATGTTAAAGTACAATCGCACAGTGTGAAATAGTCCTATTAGCTGTTCTTATCACGGTTCACACTTGGCGTCTCCCACGCTTCCTTCGGCAGCCAAGTGTGTGAATTAACTTGCGCTTGGCTTGCGCTAACTATGTATTAGGTTCATCTTCGTTTTGCGAGTTGACCAAAAAATGATTCCCTTCTACCGTTGGTTGAACATTATCATCACTCACTTACCATACATTTTTCTAAATACCTATTTCGATTACTATTTGAAAACACTTTATCATACGATATACATACATATTTTAAGTATGGTTACTTTATTTCTCGATACCGTAGAAAAGCATTGAGTATTAACTGACGTGTGTAATGCCTTTAGTTTTTATTGGAATAATTATACTTATAGGAATGTAAATGGACATATAAAATTTTGTTTTTATAATCAACATTTATTTTTTATGTTATATTGTCTGGCATAATACATTATAATATACAGTATTTCGGCAGGAGGCTCAGTTCAAAAAGGGTATAAGGCGATTTCGGTTTCTTGTGACCTAAAGTTATACATTTTAGAGATTAGCACTTTAATGTTAAAACTAAATGTAATGAAATATATTCGTAATATATTCGTGGCATTCGTTTAGCTCTCGTTCATGTGATAAAGCATTCGGAATCGCTCATTCATTTAACATTCGATTCACTGTCGATACGATCTGCAATAAAAAAACATCTAGATTATCGTGAAATTTATCCGTCTGACCCACTTCAGTCGTAATAATTTTTTTGTCCCCGAACACCGTAATATTTTTTATCACTTTATGGTGACATCAAAAGTTTACGGCCAGCTATGCGTTTATAGTCTGCTGGCAGTAAAAAGTCACTTACGGCTTTTATAAACCGCGAACATCGAGCATTCTTGTAAATCACTGTCGGACGGGAAACAGCGGATCGGCCTCAGGACTTATGTTTACCTGAAAATTGCAAAGTTCACACTAAAATCTTGACTCACATTAAGAATAAATTGTCCCACCAAAAACATTTTCATGTAAAACTGCTGCCAAGACTAGTCTAGTTTGCTTATCCTGTGAAAAAGTTATTAGATATCGTATAAAGACAAGCTCCAGACTACACGCTCTACACCTACAAGCCCTAACTTCACAAACTCTATACTTTATTTTATTTATTTTATTTTATTTTATTTTATTTAATAAATCCGCAGCTCTTCAAAATATACACTTATATCTTACAAATTATACCTTATAGCCAATAACGGATTTTCCTTTTATAAATAATGAACAATAGTTATTGACATCGT
>DWQT01000532.1:0-21738 GCA_018244895.1 Myscelus amystis hages | reverse complement strand
TTACGACCAGACACAGAACAAACAATTGTGCTCATCACACAAATGTTTCTCCCGGGTGGAAATCGAACCCACGACCTCCGGTTTCACAGTCAGGATCTCTAACCGCTCTACCACGAGGCCAGCCATGTTTATTCATTAGCATCAGTACAATAATGAGCTGAGGCAGAAGCGGATAATTGAAGATGACGGCGCCGTGTCAGCCGGATATTTGATCCGATCGCGGCGTTGACGGGCGAAATGTTTTCCAATGCCCAATCGCACGTTATATTTACTGCAGGGGCCGCATCAACACTGCCGCTAAAATTAGCCCGCGTATTACACGGACGCATGTAAATATAGTATGCAGACGGACGGACCGCTCCGCATTTTTATGTAGGTATATGTGTATATTCGTATCGGTTTATTTATAACGCGTGCGGGAATTTTTAAAAATATGACGCCGCTTTAACACGAGATGGACAGCGGTGCGCGCGCTGCAGCGGCGGCGGAAAGGTCACGGAAATTCATTGTTGCCTATATTTCTTTCCATTGATTCTACTCATATTCTTTTAGTGCATTTTAGCTTCAAATTCCCAAGAGCGTTTTACGTATATTTCTTTATATTAGTGGATAAATGTGAGAAATCCTAAATTGTAACGTTAAATAATGAGTTAAAAGCTGCGCGTATAAAGCAAGGGCCAATGTTGATATTTCATTTCCAAGAACTCTTTATCCTCAATATATTGAGCCCACAAAGCGTTTGCGGCCGCTTTAAAGGATCAGCTACATTTTAACATATTAAAAATGTTCCACAAGTAACGCCACATCACAAAGGTATTCCGAGCTTGCTTTGCACCGTTTAGGTGTCGTATCTCGGGTTGTTCGGTCTGTTTGTGTGAACAAACATCTTCTTCGTCGACCTTATCGATCCACGAACATTTTATAAACGTCAGCATTGACACCACTCACGACACACCAATATCTCCGTATGCCATTTATAACACTACTTGTTGAGACCCTATTTAGATTTCATTATTTATTAAAACATTTTACATCCATCCATATTTTGCGTTCGTTGCTTTGTTTACGTATATTATTTTCATTTCGAAAATTGAAAAATTAAAGCAACATCACAAGTGAAAATAAACATATAATATGGAAGTATAATGCTTTGCGAGAGAATAACGTGTCGTACATATGTAACCAAATGAAATAAACAACATAGTCAAGTGGGGGCGGGGGGGTGGGGGTGGGCTCACCTGCATGATCTGGTGGTGGAAGCTGGTCTCGCTGACGGGCAGGCGCGGCGCGTGCGGCGGCGACGGCGTGTGCTGCGGGGAGCTGTCCGCGCCGGCCGCGCGCTCGTGAGCCATTTCTGCTGAGATGACATACAATTTGCATTTATTTTCATGCTCGTTATTTATCAGTTACTCTAACCTCCGATTCGTATTGAAGCAGATCAAGACTCCTACGTGCATTCGTTATGACGATCAATAAATTGTAACGTAAGCTGGGGTCCATCGTCGCGAAAGCATACAATACGTGATGTTGCCTAGATATCCGAACCGCTTTCTTCCCAACCCTTATTTATGAGCGGAATGAGGCGATTGTTATCGATCTCTAACTGGAATCCCGTCAGGGCGGCAACCGATAGGTATACAAAATTGTAAGAGAAATTACTTTGCGTACTCTCGTCGAGTGCTACAGCGACGAAAACAAATATATCGACAGGGCGCGACCTCCCTCCCGCCGCGACCTTCTGCCTGCGACCTGGATCACTCGCGGAGCGGGTGGGGGATCTAATTTTATAACGTACTCCAAGTATAAAATTCAGTTACATTACGCTGAAAAGTTTATGACGGACGCACGGTCTTTGATTCTCGACCAATGGTAATATCCTAGTTGCATCAAGCCTTAATAGTACTTAGTAAAGTGAACATTTAGTACAAACATTAGTAATAGTGTTAATCAAGTTGTAATCAAGATACCTGCAGATATTAAAATGGTAATCTTATATTGCACAGTTGAAGTCATTTGTGAACTTAATGAAATACACACATACTCGTATATGTATTTATAACAGACACATGGACATGTGTCCCGGCCCCCGCCTCGCCCGACCTAATATCTACTTTGTTTGTTATTCATGTTACGGAATAATTTGTTCATTTCAGAACTAACATCCGCCGTACAATGTAGAAGGAGCTTTTCAGTTATTAAGCGCGGATGGTCTAGATCTCCATATAGTCTAATTAAGTTCGATCGCCACTGGCAGGGGGACACGCCCGAACCTCCCCTTTCAATATGACCTACATTGCACAGCAGGGTCTGGCGGGGTAGCGGGGCCGGGTGCGACCGAGCTATTTTTAGCCGTCTATATTTAGAAGGGCCCGGGCTCCGGCCGATAAGGTCGTCCTTCAGCATTTGTTTTGATTATATCCACCAGTTATACCTACTGTATACCCTTGGATAGACTAGTGAAGCAGAAAATTGATATAACTATAGATTTAAACAATAAATTACATAAAAACCGCACATATTTGGGACGACGTCTATACTGAGAAACAACGTAAATTAGTCGTACAACTGTACACATTTTTATGTGAATGTTGTTACCAGCAATAAATATTCAAATATAAACGAAAATAGAACTGAACAGCTATCGAACGTAGTAATTCGCAACACGAGTGTTACGTGACACTAGAGCACAACTCGTAGATCCATTCGTACGAGGGCTACGCGCGTAACCTACCTACGCCACGGGAACGTAACGTAGCGTAGCGCGCCTACGGCGTAGCCTCCTACGCTCCCGTCGGCTATAAGGCTGGTCGTCGTGCACTTAGTTAATATGAGCCGAGTACGTTAATATTTAATAGCAGACAATTAGTGTTAAAAAAAATTAAATTCGTGTCTTAAGAAATATGAAAAAGGTACGATATTAAAAGTCAACTTGGAATATTGTTAATGCGTTTTTAACTACAAAAGCTCTAGAAGACGACTACAAGTTACGCGTACACTTAACACAGTGCATTATCATCACATTTTGACGTATGGAAAGTAAACTTGTAACGACACAAATGTAAAACAAATTAAATAATAACCATTTGGTTAAAAGTTGTATTTGAATTGTTGAATAGCTTGTTAGTGTTATATGTGTATACATTCGCCGCTATTAAATTAATGACGTCCACAGGGACAATGTCAATACACAACAACATAAGCATGTGTAACGTAAACACACAGATTGCGTGTGTGTACTGTTTATAATAACTACGATGACTCGTTCAAAGGAGGTATAAATAGTTTTCCTCGTGTATTTTAATTACACGATAAGTTCATGAAAACAACTAACAAACCAATTAATACGCGCGGTAAATAATAAATGATGTACTAAATACGTATATTGAGTTAATTTTAAACACCGATAATAAATATTAATAGCTTGGTTATATATCCATTAATCGGATATTTCCGGCATTGAGTGTTTCAGGTACTGAAGTTTGCTTGGAGGTAAATATTACTTTTGTAGAATTTATTTCTCAGTCTTAACATTTCCCAACGACGGAAGAGCGGGAGCGCAATAAAGTGACAGAGATAGAATATGAGAGTTTGGACCTTCGAGCCTAGGTACATCAGGCCCTTATAGCCATTATACGTTTCAGGCTATCTGACAATCATACAGTATTCCATAATACTAAACAATTTAATTACACATTATGAAATCTAATCACCCGAGTACCCATTCGGCTACCGTAAGCACGACCACGTTTCAGAATTTCGCGCTAAGCTCGAGCGGCTTCAGAATCGCCGTCGTCGCAACTCTTGTATCCCTCGCGGGCTTTGCTTATTTAACGGAGCCATGAGTAAAGTTGTGCTGAAATACTTAAACACGAGTATAAGCTTTTATTCGTTGGCATGACCGTCTATTAATTAGATGCTCTCCATATCAGTTCACGACTACTACGCCAAGAAAAAATCTAAAGTGCCCAGTCATCGTGGTGTGACATCGCGGCGAGGACTGAAGTCGGTGGTGATATTAATAATGTGCAGGTTTAAATTAGAGCGCGGGCCTTGACTTTTCAAAAATATTGTAATACGCTAACGAGAACGGTTGTTGGCTCGCCACGCCGCAGCCAGCCTTCATCTGTACACCGACTTACAACAGTACAATTTCGATGGTAACATATTGTTTTCATATCAGCCCCTGAGATATTCCCAGCGACTGCGACGCGGGTCTCTTCAGGAAAGGCGTATAAAGAAAACACGAGTAGAATCGGGAATACTTTAGCAACTCCTCTGATGGTCCACAAGTCTAATAAGTGGTCCGTCTGCTTGTTTATCATGAAAATCAGTAGGTGTTCATTACGCTGCAAGACATATTATGTACATAGGTTAATATGCAATAGCTACATATTATGTTGACGAAGGACCATTCGCTCTGTTAAGGAGATACGGCCCTGCCAATATGTAAACATACAAATGTAGTATGTACAAATATAAGGGATTGAACATATTCATATTGATACAATACAACAAGTAGTATCGAGTAAATGTAGAACAAAGCGATATCGGCGGGCGCGCGCGCGCCGCCACTCGCTGCCGTAAAA
Organism: Myscelus amystis hages; assembly: GCA_018244895.1. Taxonomy (NCBI): domain Eukaryota; kingdom Metazoa; phylum Arthropoda; class Insecta; order Lepidoptera; family Hesperiidae; genus Myscelus; species Myscelus amystis. The sequence continues at coordinate 17,152 of DWQT01000532.1, read as the reverse complement.
ATAGAAAGCAAAGCGGCAAGTGAAGGACGCGCCCGCCACGCCGCGCGTCCCGCTCCGGCGTCCTGCGCGCGCCCGCGATAGAGCGGGACGCCACGAAGCCATAACAAAGAACACAATTATGAATGTCCAAAAATAGAACACGCACGCGAACAACTAAACATGCCTCCGACCATTAGAATCACGGAAACCCATTTTAGCCGGCTCTCGAGTTCGCGTACCTCTGACGGACGTCGTATGTACATTATTATACCGCCTTTTAACGTCTCATAAGATCCGCTTATCCGTGTAAGCGAACCAAAAACTCGATTACACTCGGCACAAGACGACGTGCTTAAGATCATCTACGCCAAATAGGGAAAAATATATCGGAATTTGAATAAGGCAGAACGGCATATTATATGCTTACCGTAGAAATCTTGATTATAAATAATATTTGCAATGACAAAATACTAGTGATAATACATCAAAGTTAACTTACATAACAGAAACAGACGGCACAACTTGATGCATATCGAAATAAATTGGGGAAAACCGAAAGATTACATCACCGTTACTGACGATGTTGTTTAACGAGATACACAACGATCATAATCTATAAATCATGATATAATTTACAATTTATAAACAGTCTCATTCGAGTTCCACAGAAGGCACTTTACAGGTTGAGTCTCTACCGCTCCTTTTTGCTAGCCCTACATTGTAGCGTCGAATTGATTGATAGTCGATGTCAAAATTCATATACACACGCAGTAATTTCTCAACCCGTCGTCCGTCGTCGTCACTCGATGAGCCGCCCGCCACTAGCATAACGGTAAAATCGAACGCGACGCCAGTTTCGCGGAGCGTCCGCCATTTATTAGTAATTCCGTGAGTGGACCGAAATTGGAAGCCATAAAAGCCAACCGGCCGCCGCCCCAGATCCAGAAGCGGTCGTCTATTTCTGTCGGTAAACTGTTTATTTCACGATGCGCGCGCTCCGTCCGCGTCCGCTGCTATTTCCAACGGGCTAAATGCAGCTCCGCCACCGGAAAGATATCTGGAATTGCCTTACAACCTTTCGCTTTTTGGAATAACTTTAATAGACCTCGATTCCACGTAAAACTCGATGTATTTATCACCCTGGACGGCTCCGTTGGATGTCGCGTTCTCGAACGTACGCAAATCACGCGAAGATGACAAACGATTGCCGTAGTAGTAAGTAATGACACTGCTTCAGGCGCGTCTCCGCGCGCCAGTTTTCTTCACAACATATGAAATGTTGTCCGCCGACACTTTAAGAACAACGCTCCCCGTACATGTAACTTTTCTCATACGGTTCTATGAAATTATAAAACCACTAAACACGCTGAAATATAATTACTAAATGTAGCTTTGATTATTGTGAAATGTCAGTATTTTCATCATCCGTCTTGAGTGTCATAAAAACTTGCGCTATAATAAATCAACTGCATTGGTTTTTTGTCACATGTTGAATTATTATTAATACGCCATCAAAGGGGTGGACGGGTATCCCTTCACTGGTTATATCACGCAACGGGGAAATTCTACGAATTGTAATTGACTACATTACACAGATTACAATAATGATGCTACATTATTCCCTCGCGATACGAAATGGCGGAGGAGAGTAAGTGTAACAAATGTACATGGAAATGTATATTTCATTAAAGCGTATACAGTGTACCCAATTGCATCGATCCGCCTGAGCAAAGGGAGTCGGTAAGAGAATTTGCAATAGAACGCTGCAAGTATAGCCGTGTGCGAAGAGCGATCGCGGACACAGCGAGCGCGTACGTTGTGGCCAGCTATTCGTGTCCGAATCACGTCCGCGGCTCGTGTGTTCCGCGAGCCGGCACGCGCGCGCCGCCGGCCGTGACGCGCGCCACACCACCCAACAACACAACAAACTCCCAAAACACTAAACAACGCCTCACATCGTTTTGTTTTGACACCCGCCGTTTATTAACTGTTGCGCAATATTCCTCCTGTTCGCTATTTACAAAGAAATATTACATAAGTCAGCCGGTGTACTGGTTCGGTAACTACATATAACGAACCATCATTTCAGCCCACATAAGGCCACTGCTGGCCATAGAGCTCTTACAATCATCCTTAAAACTCACGCTACACATAAATCTCATTCAATGAAACACATTTGTTACTGTAAAGGCACTTTTTTCGAATAATTTATTAACTTCTAAAAAAATGACATTACCTATAATAACGTTTTTACGTTCCAGACATACAGTACATTTGCAAATTTGCAAAAACTGATCAATAAGAGTAACTGGCAACGCAAATCGTACGCAAACACACATAAAGGAAATGTCAAGTGTACATTTTGTCAATATTCCGGTACAAGTCCGCATTTGCCAGAGTATTACTTGTTACTTACAATCGTGTAATCAGTTTCGCATGTTCTATACAACGCTAACTCGTACGTTAGCGACTCGGCGACGACGCCGAAATCCTTTGCAGGATTAGGATTAGAAATAGGTCAGAGATCAGATTTAAGCAATAACTCGTGACAAGTCTAGTTTGGTGAGCTGCGCAGGAGTGAGTCACGTCTATAAATAGCGCGCGTATAATTAGTTTACCATACAAAGACTACAGCGAAACCGCTCGCGAGGATCCCGGCGGCATTGAGTCACGAGCTCTTTGTCTTCGATCAACATTCGGCTTTTTTTTGTTTTATTGTTATTGCTATCGAGATCGTGGCTCGTTCAACTTAACACGTGTCACTAAATTTAGACGGAAAGCACACGCAAGGGTTAATTTTAGTCGAACACACCCGTTACAGAGATAAAAGGAGCCATATTGGTTGGCTCGATGATGATACAAATAAGCAGAGAACGCGCACACCGCCGCGCTACGAGAATCGTGATAGAAATACGTCCTGGAGTCACTCTAGAGATATGGTACTCGTACTACAGCCTCGGAAATAATGTAAGAAATATTCCGATTTCCAATAACGCGCGCGCTGTTATCATTATTGCGCGAACGCCGCCGGCAACGTTGTAGTTTCCAAACGGATAATTCTAATGCACTAGATCGCCGAGCGGCGCGTTTATTACAATCCCGTCTATTTATAGATCCGTCGAGCTTCTAAACAAATCCTGTTCCCCCACGCTGCCATTTATATCGTCGAAAAGCCTTCAACTGTCGTTTACATATTTATACGGAGGTTGCGGTGATGTATTGCGAAACAGAATCGTAAATAAATCATACCAGTGGAATGAAATTGAAATAAGTTATTTTTCTTCGATTCGAGCGATAATAACCCATATGCTTATTTCAATGTAGCGCAACGTGTAAAAGATTACAGTCGAGCTGAAAGTTTGGCCGAGCAAGTCCGTGAACCTGACACACCCACCTGACACCCGGCAGCGAGCGCCCCTACGAACCTGTCTCAGCCTGTCCCCGCCGCAGCTCGGCGCGGCTCGGCGCGCCCCCCCGCCCCGCCGCTCCACTATAAACAGATGCGCGCATTCCATGCTGCGGTATTTATAGCCGCGGACCTAATTCTGGACCATCTTCATATGCTGACACTTGTCTCGAATACTTTTTTATTATCTCCCCTTTTCGTATACCGAAAATGTTTTTTGTTTGTTGCCATTAAACGGCGTCGCTCGCGAGCATTCGTCGCGGTTGTATTCGCAGCGTGTTAATTGGATTCGCACCGTGACATTATAAACGCTGGTAGTCAAACGCTAGACTAGATCGGACGTCTCGATTGGCGTTGACAAATTTGTTCGGACTCGCCGAGACAAGTGCAATAGACAACGCCGCGCTTAACGGAGGATTTCAGCGCGTAACGTTCGCATTATATTATGTACATAGGCAGGTACACTTATTTGCATGCAAGCGGTGTCCGTGCCATTTCTTTTACGACGGAATATTCTTGCGCCGAATGGTTTTATTTCTAGTTTCGCTGGCAATCAGTACGAGAATAGAAGCGAATATATAAGACGCTTCGGCCCAACCTGCTCCCCGTCGGCCGTCTACCGGCGGCGTGCGGCGTGCGGCGTGCGGCGTGCGGCGTGCGGCGTGCGGCGTGCGGCGTGGTGGGCGACGCGTCTATTTCTGCCCAACAAAGGCTGAAACGAGCGGCCCGCCGCACTCGCGCTAAATATAGACCGCTCGATACTTTCCCACTCGCGGGCTATTCTCGGACTTGGTTATACAAGGAGCTATTTCGGTGACCTTTTCGTTCAGTTGCGCGCCTCGTTCGACACAAAACATTCTCATATTTATTAGTAAAAGAACAGCAAACTGGAGAATATGCCGCTGAAACGTGGCATTTTCTCCAGTTCGCTTTTGTAGAAAAATTTCAACACAAAAGGAAATATATTATAAACATGTTGTAATAGATTCGAGGTAAAGGTGACATATATATTTAGTGCGGATCTTTGTAGGCACAAATTAAAACATTTCGTTCTGCGGCAGACGTTGTGATGTTAACATTTTTGTGGCCGATAACAATATTGGCAGACCGTGGGAGTTTACGTAGTAGTAATTACGGCGGTGGGCGGCGGCGGCGTGGGCGGCGCGGGCGGCGTGGGCGCGGGTAGTACGACAACTTGTTACCTGATAACGAGTAAATCGAACAGCTCCACAGATCTCACACTGATACGACGCAATTAACCTTCTAATTTCAATGGTGCCCTTTTAGAACAATATGCCCTTAGAACTTTTCGTCCAGATAACGATATTATCTTTATGTTGAGATTTATGAAAGCAGATCGTTATAACAAACTGCTTAGTCCGGACGTTTGGCAAGCCCGCCTATACAACATCGACTTGTTTAATGATCCTTACTACAATCATGAAATATGTATAATATTTATGATATTGCAACGGGAGTGCTGAGTACTTGCTTTTGTCGATGCTCTACAATCGTGAGTATATTTCTCCCTCAGAATCCTCAACCGTATTCGCTGTACTGTTACCCTATACCGAGGATGGTAGCGCACTGGCGTGTTGCCTCAAACATATTAACGTGGTACCTTATAATATACCGTTCAGTGGACTGTGGGTAACAGAAATCGACGTGCGTCAAAGCAATTTTAAGGAGGCTTCGCGTTAAACGGATTATAACTAATGAACTCCGTCATGTCGTTTAGGTTCAAGCAATAAGTTTTGTTATCACCGAGGGAGAAAATTATTTCTTTTTGTTATGTTTTTACTAATTTCATTGCGATTATTCATAACATTTAAAAAAAAAAGTAAAACACAAATAATATAGAAAAAGCAAAAAGCAGTGTGGATTGTGCGAGTTTTAATAATATCCATTCATAAACTATGGTTTCCTTTATACGCGTATGCGCCGCGGAGAGCGTGCGCTAAATAAACTGCGCTATACGCGGCCGCTGGAGTGCGCGGGCGTGGCAAATAAACAATCAAATTAGTTTTTTACGCGCGCCGGCAATGGATCACTTGGACGGCGCACGCAACTTCGCTTGTGTCGAGCTAGTTTTAATGTGTCCGCCAAACAAAACAACCGGTAATGGATAGTGGAGTAGAGCGAGATTGATAGAATAAGAGAGGAGGCTATTCTGACTCGCGTGTTGTTGCCGATGTGCAGCTCCGGAATCAGAAATAAGATGAAATATTATCGACACTTTCACTTCACTGTTGAACCTTGTTTTCTGTGGAAAGTGTGTTATTCAAGAATTGTTTCAGTAAATGGTAGGGAAAAAGTTGCCCTTACGTTAATATCTGATTACAATTCACTGAAACGTTTAATCGAAACCCACTTGCACGAACGCGTAATTTTATTTACCACGTTTGCATAAAATAATAGTATTCATTTTTTTAAATAAAAGCGACCCTTCATTCGCGGAACGAGTTTTACGCGAGAACATTGTTTATAAATTTGAGACTATTAAGATGTTAGTAGATAAATATTTTTGGTAAAGTTAATACCGGCAAGGCGGCGCGGGCGCACGTGTAATTTGGTGTTATGATAAACGACGCCGATAATAAACCGGTTCTAGTCGCGGCGTTTTTCGGCGAGACGAGTTAATCTGCTCGGAGCGTTGTCCGGCTGCTTTCGGCTAATGATGGCCGGCCTCTGAACAACTGATTGACCGCTTAATTAGAGCGAAGCGACAATGCGATAAACCTGAAAAAATGCGTGCAGAATCACTCAATAATGAAAGCGAGTCTCATTATTTTTGCATACCGATGTCGAGAAACATGCTGTTTCCTTGAATATAACGAGGGAAGCGAACAGATGGGCGAATTTGAACATATCGCCGGCATGTTTCGACCCGCAGCGAACGATCGACTATGAGAAAATTTGTCACCGGCAAATCATTATTAAATTGGGACTTGTTTATGCACAATTATTCACCAGTTTACGAGAGTATCGCCGATAATTATATTAGTTTGCCGACTTAGGACTCCTATCAGATGTCCCTATACCTGCGTTCATACTCCATACGCCGCGACTGCCGTACTTGTAGCTCACAGGCTTGGTCTTTAATACAACATAAATTTAAAATCTTTGTATAGTTAGGAAACAATTCGGTAATTTATCGCGCGGGCCATGGTTATATTTAAGGTTATTAGATTGAGGAAGCGATTCGTTCTTAATATAGAGTTGGCGGTGACTCGAAATTTTATTTCGGCCACAATGTCCGCTTTATTTTTTATCAATCCGCTGTTTATTTTTAACATATACCTACATTATGTCATAAATAGTTTCCCGTTGACATTCTAAATATATAAAGAACCAATCGAGCCGAGTGTGTTTTGAAGCACGTAAAGACGGCAGTAGGTATCTTCGACCGCCACGTATCTACGCCATTTCAAATGTTACTCAAACACTCGCAATCGGTAGCCGGTAATTGGCGTAACTTATAATCCGACATATTTAATAAATCAATAAGGAAACGAGCGTCTCGTAAACAAAGTTTTTAAACCGTTGACGTCACCGTGACGTGCAATACTATGATATAGGACGCTACGTACATACGTCATAGACACCACACATGAGTCGCAGAAACGGCCGGCGTGCGCCGAGACATACCTGAAACAAACAACATCACTGTATCTCAACAACATCCAACGCATGCAACCAACACGTATTTCACAAGCTCCTTTAATCTCCGCGTATCATTGTCGGGCGTTCATATCAAGCAATTTGACAGGTACACGTGATTGGGTAAACTTCTATCCTAGAATCTGGCCTCCACTGGAGTCGGCCTTTTATGTTTTGCCAAATATTTTAATTATCAACAAAAAATATATAATAAAAACTCAGCAGGATATTGTTAACATAAAAAAATGTAAGCAATAGTATAGAAGTGCCCAACGACCGCGATATACGGTCGCAGATGGCTGAGCAAAGTATGTAATATTTAATTAATTATGTTAGTCATAACGAAATTCGAAAGATAGGTATGTTTTTCCTGTACCACGATATAGCATAAGATTTAAGAAACATAATAAACAAGAGCGAGCAAGCGTTTTTGCGAATATCGAACGTAACATCCATAATATCTACCGGCCACTCTGTTCGTCAAGCTAACTTCTAGCCGTGATTTTTACGAGCAGATATAACCCAAGCCGTTGTTTTGGACAAAACAGGCAGAAACGATCAGGAGAGTAGAGATGGAGTGCAAGTGTAAAAATAAGCTGTCATTCGGCGACAAGCGGGTATTTCTGAAACACTCGGCTTAGGATTTCCGCGTGCGCGTGCGCTGCTATTTCGAAGCGTCGTCGCGTGCCTTCGCGTCTCGCGCGCTCGTCGCACTGCGCTATCGACACCAACAGAACTTTGTGCCCCGAGACTCTTCTCCAACCTATCTATCAAAATTCAAGTTTAAATTATTTCATCCGCGTAAAAAGACCGACCCCTATCAATGTATAATAGCAATATATCATAGATTCAACCTTAAGCTAAGTAGATATAGGCGTTAAAAAAAACATAAAATTAACAAAAGACTAAACCAAAGTAAAAATAATAATGAAAAATATGAAAATGTACATAAGTACAAAATTTGAAAAGCCAGTTTCAAGGATTATTGTTCGTGTATACATGTATGTACATACGTGTAGTGATTAAATAAATAAGTCATTTAGTATTGATCAAACCATAACGAATAATAAATCCGATTGTAAATGTAACGAACCCTTGTAGGCGTCTTGTACCTGCGGACATCTTATCGATCAGATCGTTGGTCGCTCATTGCTAAGGCAAAACAAACTTGAACAATTTCAGCTTTGTGGCTACATAACGTACGCAGGCTTCGGGCTGGCAAACCACCCGACCACGTACACGTCGTGAGTCGCGTAAAGACCCATCTTACCTACGCACATGTCACGCAAGGTCAGAGACCCGACGGCGTGTACTGAATAGATTCAAAATAATTTAAATCACTTGAAAATGTGCGTCATCGATCATTTACATATTAGTCAGTCGGTGGTATTCGTCACTAGTTCATTAAGTGTAATTTCCAATAAGAGCGTTGTACTAAAAATATGAATGAAATTCCGCGGCCTTGTTAATGCTACAGGTACGACCGGGTCCCGAACACGGCGCGCAGGTGGTGAACCAAATGCCAAAAGTAATGGCCCGCTTACGAAACACTGAACACGAGTGGCGACGAGCAAAATCTTGCGCCGCTGCACCGGAAACATTCGGAGTTATTTATTGCAAAATACCATAGAACTGAAGCTACCAACCTTTTAAACGGTAGAGCGATCCTCGTGTCAATTCAAAAATGTACGTAATAAAGGCGCTCACATAACGCTACAATAAAACCTATTATGCTTTATAGTTATTTGCTATCTAGAATCATTATTTTATATTATATAACGTTGCACATTTATTAATTTTTTTTATGTTAATGAAGTTTGAGTGTCATAAACCGCAAAAAAGCGACATTGTACGATACTGGCAACAAAATCGACAAATATCTCAATATGACACCAATGTCAATTGGCTGTAGGTGTATTCAGACGGCCGGGTTGCGTGATGCCTGGAACTTTCCAGAGGACATCACGGGCGCGTGCCGCTCGACAACTTTCCACGTCCGCCGGCTCACGAGCAAGGTCTCTCCATCGGAACACTAATTTAATGCCGACCTTCATCTTGAGCGGTCTTAATAATAATACATCGCTATAATTGGTGTGGGCCGCGTCGAGTTGTCGTTGGCCGATAGTGGGCCAACGTATACATAAATCGCGCAATCCACGACGAAAGTAACATCATACAGACGGGCGTTATGCATAGTGACACATTCCATGTCAATATGCTGTCGCACATAAATCGCGTAGAGGTTTCGTCGCCAAAAGGAATCCGAACTATTGGTGATCGTCAATTCTCTTCCGTCGGAGAGTCTCGCCTGATGCTGACGAGGGCCATTGTCGTACGAATTTAAATGGAATGGATATTACGCAAACACCACAGATAATTTTCTAATTGATTCTTCAATCTTTTTCACTTGTATCCCTCTCAACTACGCAGTTTACGAAGCCCGCAAAAGGATAATTTACACCGATACGATTTTGACAATAATAATACGAGTATGTGTGTTATTGTAATAAAATAAAAGTTTCTAATTTTTAATTTGAACACTTATACCGCAGTGAGAGGTGAAACGCTTTTATAAAAGATCGTGGACATCTATATTTGCCTTAGCGTAGAGCATAAGAAGAATAGAAGTGCGATGGTACCGAGGTCAGTGTTCAGCAATGGTTCCAATGCAACAGGCTGCGTGCGGAAGGTGGGCGTGAGGAGCGGGCGCGGTGACGTCGCCGCTGCGGTGGCGGTGCGCGCGACGCGACGCACGCGCGGCGCGATAAGGTTTCCGGCGGGGTCGACGCCCTTCCGCTGCGCTATCGGTCAGCTGCCGCCGGTGACATTGCCGCATCCGATCTACCCCGGGAGCGCGCGCCGTGGGGGACTCGCGCGCCGATAACGGGACATCGCGTCAAACTGCAATTTACGTATCTACTTATATGTATAGAATATTGAGAAATATTCAACAATCTAAAGCATTCGACGACACGTTCATTGCAACTCTTTTAACGAGATCTTCGCGTACACTACAACTGTACGCCACATAGGGCCGATATGACTCGTGAAGCGACTTTGTTTGACTACAATACTCATAACTGCGGACAGGCGGCGTGGAGGTGCATCGACCGAACCCAATCGCCACGCACGCCGAGCCGAGTGGACCGTTTGTAATGAATGGCAAGAGTTATTTCTCTAAATATACCGTGGGAGCGCCGCTCTTCCCGATTCTCGTCCTAGTTGCGGGGCCAGCTGGCGCCCGCGCGCCGCCGCGCCGTCAATTAGTCGCCGATGATTGGCACTCGATCGACTCTCCGCTGCAGCCCGTCAGCGTTGAGATTCAACCGCTCGACAACACTGCAACTGTCTATCCATTTATGGAGGAGAAGACAATAATTGCCCCGCCGCACTCGAACCTGACCAGAATAGATCTAGCCTTACGAGTCCGGTCCCGACTGCGGATTGTGCGCCGGCGAGGGCCGGGCGGCCCACCGTGGAGTTGTCGCCGAGCGCTCACGACGCGGTTTATGACTGTACGAATATGTTCGTATGTTTCAATCGTTTTCTCTAAAGTGGTGTCAGTGACAGTTGCAAATTATTGGCAGCGAACACGTGGCACCGACTGATTCTCGCCAATGTTGCCAGTTACGGCGACATATTTATTTTGATTTGTTTTAATACCTGTTACACACACACACATTGTTTTTGTTGAATACAGTTAACCTGTTGTAGTTTGCCGCGACCGAGTTTCCAAAGTTTACTCCACATGTGTGATGTCGTTGTAACGACGATTCTTGTGTACGGTGTAGTAGCATGAGCGAGTGCGGCTCGTGTGTGGGCCCCCACGGCCAACTGGCGGCGTCGTACGGTTATAACCGCTGCTGACCTTGGCCGGGCGCGCGGGGTGCCCGTTGTGCAACGCGCACTATTCTGGTGCATCACCTTGCTGCGCCTGCGCGCTGCCCGCTGCCGCTCGCCTTGCGACACCGCGCGCTTTGAATTACCTGCCCATCGCACCCCGCCACCCCCCCACCCCCCCCACCTCTCCTGACCGAACACTCGGACACACACCAGAGGACCATTTATGGCATTCATCCATTTGACACTAAGACAATAGGTCAAACTGTTATAATGTTGTTACATTATTTACTAGTCATTATTAAAGAACATTTAGCGTTAAACTTTTCTCATATTGGTTCACGGAGACATACTCGTATGCAGATTGATGTAAGTAATTTCAAAATATGTAATAGTAAGCAGATGAGCCACCGAACATATGTACATATATTATGTAAGTTAGCAAGAAACCACAAATTCAGCTCGTATTCATTGAGGGCGCAAACATGTTTCATTGTTACCGAGTCAATACCTAACAATGCTTTTTGCGCCGACATTCGACGCCGTGCCAGCGTGTAATGGTTAAAATATTTGATGTGATTTCGCACTTGTTATCTAGTTAACCGACTAGTACCAGTATAAGCGCGATCGTGAAGCAAATGTGCCGCTCTCTAGCGTACGGTGGGAGGGTAGCCGTGGTTCAAATTGGACCGGACCCAAATGTTATACACCTATTTTACTCTAAACTCTATGACAGTAATTAGCGATGACAAAATAATAACTTTTGTCACCGATGAGTTCATTTTTATTTCGACGACGACAAGTTCTATTTATGTTCTTCTGTTCGCTAACGTTCAGAACATCCGTATGTTTATAGCTGATAGGACATTCTTGTAGCAACGATCCGGTTCTAGAGCTGGTATGACGGAGCTGAAATACTATTCGAAATCATAAAAAAAAATAACAAATTTCAACACCATTACAGCGCGTATGATAGAAAGTATCGAAATGTAACGTAAATTGGAGTATCTGTTTAACCGTATGTGTTTCTCTGCGGCATACTCATTGAAATCATTTTACTATGTTAGCTTACTAATACGTGTGTCTTCTGAGTGAAATTTCTTATGACAATAAAGTTGTGTAAGCATTAGTTGGCGATTGAATCGCGTACCGTCGACCACGACCGCTCGCCCTTGACCCCGACGGAGCCGCCCGCAGGCCGCCCGCAGGCCGCCCGCCCGCGAGCCGCCGCTCCGCGTGCTCCTGCACGCGCTTACTGTGCTACGTAACTCAACTCAAGCTTAACTTCACCCAGCTTTAGTAAGTAGCAAGAAAAAACATTGCGCTTTTCATGTTAACAAACCATTCGTCTTCGAACCCACTACCATTGATTAACCAGCCTGAGCTATTATGTACTCGTACAGTGGTGTTCTCAATCGTTCACTCATTCTTCCATTTCTTCAAGTATTGGCGTTCTTTGTGCATAAAATCACGCACAGGATAGTTTAACAAGAATCCAAATAAAGAACAACAGGTCTCGGCGGTGATATTATCACAAATTCCCGCCACCGTTGAAAGACGTAAATCCGAGCGCATCGTAGGCCCCGCTCGTTGCGCGCGAGTGCAATTAGTGCACAGATGTGTTTACCTTGAGCGTATTATGACAGACTGTGGGTCGCCTGCGGCCGCGGGGCTCCGACACACACACGCGCGCGCGCAACATTTACACGCACACCAAAACTCGTAATATGACAATATGCAATGCAATGCAATGCAGACTGATCGCCGGCTAGATTGGAGCAAAGTAAAAGCAACGGTTTCCTCCTTATTGCTTAAAGTTGAAATTGTATCATTTGCAACAAATCACCTTAAACTTACATACGTTATACCGTGTTATAGATATCAATTGTTTTATAGAGAGTAATCGTTTACCTGTACTGAAATCGGCTACAAAGAAAGAAGATGAAGATTAGTAGTTCGGAATGTATGCTCAAATGCGGAAATGCGGAAAACTTTCGGAAAATGCTCAGTTGATTGCTATCAACATTTCAAAAGTTCATAAATATTTTTACATTTAGATTACTTATTCCTCGAATATCACCCAGCACAACCAAACTAAACGCCGGTTTAAATAGTTAACAACGTAGGCATCTGCGGGAGCAATGCGGGCAGGGGAACACACATTCAACTAAATAAATCCTTATACTTGTCAATAAGCTTAAGCGTAATTAACACTAGGTTTACGGGGCGCGTCAATTTGACGCATCTTGAATTTTGTAAGAGAAATTACAGAAATCGTTTGCATTTTTATTTTTTCTCTTGTAATGACTTTTATTCATTGATCAAGGGAAATATATATTGAAGTCTATTTTCTTTAAAAGTTTTGAAATTTTGAACTTCTCTATGTGGTATACCTATCTCAACGATATGCGTCAATTTGACGCGCTCGCAATATAGACAAAAATTTGAGTAAACACGCAAAGCCACACTAAGAGTAAATAGGAATGTACCAACAATACTTCTATCCTTTATCTACGTTATCCGTATCGTCATTTCAAATAAAACAAGTGATAAACAAATGTCGAAAAGCAACTATAGAACGCAACTATAGAAAGAACAAAAAGCAACTATAGAAAGAACGAAACGCAGAATATAAATTGAGTGCCAAGAGATTTTCTAGGTTTCAGTAGCTTAGTTCACGTGTTGAATATTATTGTAAACCTCAACTTTATACTTTTTGAGAAATAGCCCTTTTTTCACCTAAATATGTCTAGAAGAGGAGATAAAATTTTGCATAAGATAGTCAGTATTAGTGAGGAGTGTTCGGGCTCTGAAGAGGATATTGATTTTATTCAAAACGAGGATGAGATCGAGATTTTGGAATCTGATGAAAGTATGCAAGCAAAGGAATCATCAGACAGTGAAGAAGAAAACCTTCAAAAACTAAGTTCTCGCAGAAAAAGAATGCGTATCCTATTCGATGCTGAATCTGAGAATGAAACTAGTATTACGGAAACTTCCCGAAATTTAGAGGCATTCTGTGACACAGAAATAGCAGTAGATGGAACAACTTGGACAAAATTGGAAGTGGGCGGATCAAGTGGTCGATATCCTTCCTACAAAATCTTCAAAGACATCGCTGGGCCTACTGGCCACGCAAAACGAAATGTGATGAAAGGAAACGTAAGCAGTGCTTTTCATTTGATTATTACCAAAAAAATGATAAATCATATAAAGAGTTGTACTGAAGAAGAAGCACGTCGTGTTTTGAAAAGGGATTGGACGATTTCAACCACAAAATTGCTTGCATTTATTGGAATTTTGTACGCTAGGGGAGCGTATGAAGCAAATTCGTTAAATGCTTTTTATTTATGGTCCAAGGAATGGGGACCCCCTTTTTTTTCTAATACGATGCCCAGAGATGAATTCAGGCAAATTCTTCGATTTGATAAGAAAACGGAACGATCTAAACGTTTACGCACAGACAAATTTGCAATGATATCCGAAATTTGGAATCAATTTATAGACAATAGCCAATGCTGTTATAAACCTGACGAGAATATTTCAATAGACGAACAGCTGTTCCCTACAAAAGCCCGCTGTAAATTCACACAATATATGCCAAATAAGCCGCACAAATTTGGCATAAAGTTTTGGTTGGCAGTAGATGTTCAATCTAAATACGTTATAAATGGGTTCCCGTACTTAGGTAAGGATGAAACGCGAACTTCAACACCCTTGGGCGAATTTGTAGTTTTAAAATTAGCCGAACCGTATCTTTATCAAGGCAGAAATATAACCACGGATAATTTTTTCACCAGTATTCCTCTAGCTGAAAAATTAGTTGCAAAAAAAACTAGTTTGGTTGGAACTATTCGAGCCAATAAAAGAGAACTTCCAAAGCCAGCCAAAATCAAGAAAGATAAAATGAATTTGTATTCTTCAGAACATTATAAATCAGGAAAATGCATACTCACTATATATAAAAGTAAATCAAACCTAAAGGTGCTGTTACTAAGTACTAAGCATACATGTGTAACAATAAAAGACAATAAAAAACACACTCCAGAAACAATAGCATATTACAATGAGACAAAGTTTGGAGTCGACGTAGTAGACCAAATGGCTCGCAATTATACCACCAAAGCAGCATCTTTTCGATGGCCTCTCCAGGTATTTTTCAACATTTTAGACTTAGCGGCAATAAACGCATGGATCTTATACAGAGAGTGTACTGGATCAAAAATATCCAGAAAAGATTATCTATTTCAGTTGGCCAAAGAATTTGCAGAAGGAGAAAAGGAAAAATACAAAAACACAGATTATAATCACCCATCACCTAGTACTAGTACTTCGGGAGAACGCAAGACTTGCCAAATTGGCTTTTGTAAAAGAAACAGGTGCAATAACATCTGCAAAATATGTAAAAAGGTTGTTTGTGGAAAGTGTATAAACAAAATTGAGTATTTGTGTAAAAAATGCGCAAAATAAATGCGGAATACTAAAATAATGTATAATATAATTATTAAATAATAAAAACTTTTTATAAATATATGTCTTATAATGTTATTTCTTACTTATAGTATACAAATACATTCTTTTCTAGTTGTTGTTATATGTAATCGTTCATGCGTCAAATTGACGCGTTTTCGTAGAGATAGGTATATGAAAAACGATCGTAAAGCTAGTGTTAAAAGTGTATATAGAAACGTCCTAGTCTTAATAACACGACAAACAGAATGCAAAATAATACTCGTATCTACGGGCGTCCATACTTATACTTATATATATTATCGTACTCAATATTATACTTATATATATTATTATTAAACTTATACTCCCTACAATCACTGGGCGTACGTTTCGAATATGGAACAATTCCATATTTAAAACATTTTACATTCATAAAAATTACATAATTCTGGTTTGACGGCCTAATTATGTTGCCTGCGAACCGTGAGAGGTATTAAAGCAGCGCCCGACGCAGCCGGAAAGCTGCCGTTAAAAGATTTTCAGGACGTAACGCAAGCATCGTAATAGCAATTAAAGAAGTTATTAATGGACAGTGTTTTTAAATGAAATCAAACAGGATTAAAACTACAACAGAGCGTCTTAGGACTCTTTGATATTGAACGCAGGTACTAGGTGTACCTAATGTTGGTTATTAGTTAGTGACGCTTCTAGTGCTGCACATGTCTATTGGCGGTGTTGTCCACATACTACCAGTTATCCCGATTGCTTGCTTGTCAGTCTACGCAATGAAATCACCGTCTCTTAGCGACATGTGAAACAGGAGGTTTTTTCCACGAGATTCTTGTAGAGTCCCATGACATATTATAGAAAAAATGATTGTGCTGAAGTCGGATCGCTGAATACTGACTGGAAGTGTGTAAAGAGTTAGGCATTCGTCGAACCCTGACCCTTTAGACTAGAAGCGGCTGGCGGCGCTCCAATTGGGTGCGAGCGTTACGTACCCGAGTGTTGTCGGCCAGACACTCGCGACCATTGTTCCCACGGATCTTAGTGGAAAAACTCATTGGTAATTAACTGCCGAGAGTCTTTTGTTTAAATTGGTATGTAATAAAAATGATTTTGATTTGATTTGATTTGAGAGTCTAGTGGCTCAGGTGATGACATGTATGAAAGTTTTATTTACAATTTAACTGAGAATTTAATAAGTCTGAACTGATCATATTCATCATCGAAAAAATAATAAAAATGTTGAGATCAGCAAATCGTTTTTTATAACAGACGTCACCCTCAAGCTGCGTGTAAGTTATCAATTGTGAAGAGATGTATGAAATATGGTGTGGAGAGAAAGAGATGTCGCCTGTCGGTTATCATCAAGATTGACCAAGCGCTCCGGCGGCCGCATCGCCGCTGGCGGCCGGCCAGGGTGCGGATGGTAAACGAACATTTAATTGAACCATACAGACAATAAACACTACAATGTGAAGGCGATAAATAATAAAGTACCGTTGGCTTTTGAGCGCTCGCACAGACCTGAAGGTTCCCGTGAGACGCAGCGTTTTAAAACTTTGTTTTACAAAGCCTTTTCGTTATTGCAATTTTGGACAAGGGTTCCCTACCATTATGAGAGGATTTAAAGGCATAGTCTATTACTCTTGCCAAGAGCGGGCTGGCAGACTCCACGCATCATAGAGAACATCATGGGAAACTCTAAAGTTTCTTCAAGATCTCTTCCGTAGCCTGTAAGGCGGGATATCGGAGAGACAATTAAACACCGAGTCTTGATTCAATACTGTCCTTTTATTATAAAGAATATGC
>DWQT01000531.1:0-21739 GCA_018244895.1 Myscelus amystis hages | reverse complement strand
GTTAGCTTATGGTCAGTGGCAATAGGATTAAGATTAATTAGTTAGTTTGTCGGTAAGTAGTATCTGTTCTATTCAAGGTTGCTCAGTCCTATTAAACATTTGGACCGAAAAACACATTATTTCAACATTACTTCCAAGTAAAAATATATGAAGTTATTCGTTATGAGAAAATGTTTTCAAAGGATATTTTTCTCATAAAAATCCTATTCGCTACATTGGTTAGGTTATTGTGTACTCTAGACTTATCTGAAGAGCCTTCAAAGTACCATGGAAAACGAGTATGTGAATGTAATATTATTTTTATTTACAATCTTTTTACGTTAGCTTTTCATAATATAATAATATACCAATGTTTGACAAATGAAATATTGGTATCAAAGGGTTTACTGCTCGCGTGCGAAGTGGGAATATTTGTAACACAATAATACTGTGAATTGTGTACTTTTTAATCTTGTTCTGTGCGATTTTTCCAATGAATTTGTTTTCGTAAATATTATTCGCGTATACATTACATATATACAATACATACATACATTTATATGAAGGACTTTGTTTTTTCAAAACTAACGTTGTACGAATTTAAGCAAATACATCATATCAATTACACTATATTAATAATATTTTGTGTCTGATTTTAATATTACTGTCCGTCTGTCTGTTTGTTCCAGCTAAACTCTGGAAAAACTAAACCGATTTTGACGGGACTTTCACTGGCAAATAGCTGATGTAATAAAGAGTACTTAGGCTATTTTTATTTTAGAATTATAAAACTTTTTTGGTAAATTAAACGCGGATGAAGTCGCGGGCATAGCTAGTCTCATATATATTTGACCCAGAGAAAGAGATATAAAGATAATTCACACTCAGTATTTTCTAAATACTGTTTTAAGGACGTGGCGTAACAGTACATATTTCATTGATTTGATATTTGAAATTTTTGAATGCCTTTCAAATTTTGATCAACTTCGAAAAGGTAATAAGTTCCAACGGTGGAGACATAACTTCTGTCTATCCCTATGGGAACCAGTCGTGATTATATGTAAAACATTGCAGCTATCCCCACAATCCCGACGGCTGCCACCAGAACTTATTTCAATAGCAACGACATTCCTGTCCCAATTATTTCTGGATCAAACACTGCAACAGCTGCGGAACGAATCTACATACATTGCTACATAACGTGACCGCTTCGCTTGAAGCTCAAAGTATTTAAACCAAAAAAAAAGTAAGTCTGATTTCAATGTTTCAATGTGATTTCAATGTTAGTTTGCATTATTCCATTACAATGCATTGACTCTTCACACTATCTCTATCTTAGTTTCAATTTGGAAATCGAGTCTCCGCACAGGAAACAGGTGTACCAATACGGTGGGCATGACGTAATAAATCACAGGAGCCTTCGCATCAATAAATTTCCCATAATATTCTGCAATGATATTTTGATCATAAACAGTAAATATATTGCAGCAATAAATTTATAATCAATTACTCGGGGCCACACAGAGAGGGAATACGAACGCTGATATGTTTTTAATATACGTTTTCCTTGTTTTTATATGTAAAATATATTTTTTTTTCATGCGTCGCACCGTTATTCCGCATATATAGCGCATAAAACGCGTTTTCCCGCGAAAATTTGATATTTTTTCTCGAATAACATAGCCTATGTCAGTCTCGAACTCTTCAACTATGTACGTAACAAAAATCACACCAATCTGATGCTCTGATTTGACGCGAAGGAAGGACACACAAATGCACTTTCGCATTTATAGTGTACTCTAGGCTGGATATATTTTATTTCGTATTATAATAAAATTAATTACTAAACAAATATTTGCAATCTTTAACGGAACTTAGGATATCAGATAAATAGACTTCATTTCTCAAAATAATTACTTTAACTGAAAGTAAACTTTAATAAACGTACTTAAGTCTAAAAATTATTAATTGTTTTACAATAAATGGGTAGTTTAAACAAAATATATATATCTGAACAATTTCATTATCGTTATTATAAATATTATTTTAAATTATTTTGCTTCTGTTAGTCGCATGTTTATAGGCTATTCGATTACCTCTTTAACTGTACACTATTTAGTTACATTTAACCTGTTACCTGTTACCTTACCTAATTATGTACATTAGTATCCGCTATATATCACACTAACCAAATTGCAATTTTCATTTCCAACTTTGTTTTTTTCACTTCTCATTTTACGCACAAAAATGTAAGAAATCCTAGAAAAATGTATCACACTTGTGAACTCGAGTGTACTATATAAATAGTGATGCGCGTGACTATTTTTAGATTTATCGACGGTTGAATGACATATCGATGTTTGACGCGTGGCGCGTGCGCGTCGTGGACACACTGGAGGCTGCGATGGGGCTCGCATCAATTTATCTTACGCGATCCTCTTTATTTAGGGATGCACTCGCTTATCGACATTGCAATCGAGTAGTTATCTCCCAATCTTACTACTTATGAAAACGGAATTCGAAAATCAAATGATTATAAATTTGATCGCTAGATCGCTTAATAGTGTAAGGACGAGAAATACTATAATTGATTTTCCATACTAAGAACTGTATGTAAGTTGAATAAAATGATAATGTATTTCGATTTTACTAAGTAATTTTGAAGTGTACGATGAAATGATATTTTATATGAAATGTATACTATTATTTTCTCTATTATAAAAAACAATTTGTATTCCAGAAAATGTATGAAATAACTAGAACAAGCATAAAAAATTCTTTTAAACAGAGTTTTGATATATGATATTCTTTATATTAAACTAGTAGTTGAAATGATTGACAGTGATGTTTAAAATTATTGATTGCTACATTCAGTATACTTTGATTTTTGTTTAATGTACCTATTAAAAGTTGCATCGATAAAGCAACAGCACATCACCACAATAGGTGCGTACGTGCGAATCCGCACGCATTTGTACGTGCAATATATTTGTGCGTTGCATTGCAATTGAAACACGGTCCCCAAATAGATTGCAACTAGAAATAATTCATCATTCGAGACATTTCTAACCGTATACCATTGTCATAAGGGCGTATCACGAAATGCGTTGTACAGTCCATCGCGCATGCAATTCCTTTCCAACAAATCGCTTTCAATTCTAATTATATTGCAATTAAGTTTCAATTCGTTTGAGCTATCATTTATATAAGATCTATGTATAAAAGTATCTATTTTAATACCAAAAGATTTGACCCTAATTTAAATCGGTTGCGGTCAAGTTTTTCTTGATAAAATAAACGCAATATTTAATTAACTGTGACACAAAAACATTTTAAAAGCGAACGGATATAAATTCTACTGATATTAAACACAGTAAACCAAAATTACTGTCACTTCAATTGAGTTAAATTCTTTGGAGACGACTGCTTTTATTTTCAACAAACAGCTAACAATCAATAGACAAAGCTTTGGCTTTAACAAAACCACACTCAAATCGGTTCATCCGTTTCCTGACTATGATGACATACACAATCATGTTAAACTTATAACTCCGAGAAACCCCAAATACCCTCAAGAATATACCATTTAAACACAAGAAAAAAACAACCTCTAAGGGTGAAAAACATAGGATATAATGTTGTACTGGATTAACAATTGGTGAGGATGAAAATAAATTACTTCTTAGTGTATTATTTTCATTCAGAACAAATGTATTTGAAGTCGGTTTGGTTGTTTGTTTGTTTTGTGTGTTTTGCGTTCAATGTCACGCGACTTGAGATTCTAGTAAAAAGATTTGATATGACTTGAAAGTTCATTAGCCTTACAAATTGAACACCTAAGCTTGCGAGCCAACTGTTTAAACTCTTTAATGTCCGCGCGGGACAAACCGACATCTAATTGAGAAACGCCCGAAGGAAATTAAAGTCGTTCAGGTTACTTTGTACACTAGGTAACATTGTTTCGCGCGTACACATATTACTTTCCTTACCATTTCGTCCGATTATGTTGCTTATTGTTATTTAAGCAACTCGGTGCAAACTTTAGTTTTTGTAGGTACATAAAACTCTTTAAGATATTACTTTGAGAAAATTAAGTTTTATAATAATATGTACAATCACACGAACTTAATAAGTAACTAAGTATAGTGGAGGATGAATCCCTGTTTTTGGGTCTCCATTCATATCAAATATAGTAAGTCGGTTTGTTCGCCCCTAATGAAACATGCCCCAGCATAATATATTCTCTAAGAGCAATGGGTCATAGCTAAAATGATTTTATCTTGAGTGCAGGATTTTCTTCTTATAAATATTCGACAACATTAGTAAGATACGCGTAAGACTTATGAAATATTTTTGATAACTAATCTGTACTTTGAAATGTAATCCTGTTTTGGGCCGAATATTAATTTCATAGATCACGGAGTATAGAAAAGGGTTTTGTAATTTTTAAATTTCAAACGAATCTGTAGCAAAAAATGTGTATATTTATTTCTTTTTTCTCGAAGAATAAATATGAATGGACAGGTATTTAGCGTCCCATTTTATTTCCTATGATTATTTAAAGATTTAAAAACAAATTGTCGATTATTTTATATCTAGCTACTATGTATGAAAATTAAAAATTCCTCTTATTTAGACTTTAACTCATTACAAATGCGATGTCTTGAATACAAAAACTTCTTTGCGTAACGCACCAGAAACAATGTGACAATTTTCTTCGTGCGAATTAGTATTCTTTCAATACAACAATACGATTCATTAAATTCAAAAATGTAATACAACATTATAATTTTTCGACGAAAACTCTTTAATAAATGAATATTACTTTAAACGATATTCGCTTGATAAATCCTTAAGATATCCAAAGACAAACAATAATTATAGACCTTGTGAAACGGTAACGAGAACTGTTATTTGCGAATAAACAATGTATGCAAATGAGAAATTAAGTACAGAGGCTGATGCAAACAGATTACACCGAACAAGACTGAATACATAAACGATTAACTTTTGTTAGTTTTTAATCTGTGAAGAAACATACTATACAAGTACTTATATTACAATGTTAAATAGAATTCATAGACAAAAAACGAAATACTCAGTACTGCACAACAATCAATAATTTTAAAAAATCCGATCAGACTAAAAATATACCTACATATAAGTAATATTTATCTTGCAGATATGATTTTTTAATCTATAAAGAAAATGGTATGAAATGCATTTGCGGTTTTACGTCTCAAAAAAATAAATAGTTAACGTGTCTATATAATGGAAGCCAACGAATTGATTGTAAAAAAATGCAAGTTTGAATATTTTTTAACATCGATCAGTGCAGAACTGGCACGTCAGATTAGGCTCGTTAAAAACAATAGTTGACGATAGGCAAGGACGTCAATTTGCAATCCACTGACGTATGTGAAATAACGCTTATTCAACAACAGCCTTAAATATTTAACAGCCTACGCTTTATTGAATGTTTTGTCTCTTTCTAACACTGTAGCTTCAAGAAATATTAATGTGTACATTCATAATTATTTAATCAAAATTGAAGTACAGTCGACTTTAATAATTAACTATTATTTTCTATTACGTATGTATATGATAGATGTTTTATATTGAACCACAAACATTGTGTACGCATTTTGAAGACTATTCATATATAATATTCATTTCATTCATAAATTTTCTTCGAATACCCTACTTTTCAACCAAATATGGTGGAGGAAACTCTCCCCCTGCCCCCGGGGTGACCGGGGCGTCGTGCGGTATCCATCATCGCTGAACGTAAACGTAACGTAACGTTGTAACGTAACACGTTAAAAGGTTTTAATAGAGCATTCATTAATATGTATACAGATCCTTATTGATGAGTCTAATATTATTCGCGGGGAGTTGTACTTCCTTATCTGTGCTTAAATTAGCAGCCGCTTAAAGCTTCGCCCAATAATAATTATCTATGTTTTGTATTTATTTAAGAAAGCATTAAATTTTCGACTACAAACCTGTCATAATATATTACAATTCATACATATATTTTATTGAAGTACATACTGATAAAAAGGTATAAAAAAAATGATAATTCTAATATAATATTCGCAATAAGTCTAAATAGTCTAAGCCGTTAATAATATACACAGTCGTATCTGAGATGTTTTAAGCCGTACCATCCATATTTCAAAGTGACCTTACACGTCGTATTTAATCATAACATTTTTCGTTCAAAAACTTACATTCATCAGCAATACTTGATCAATTTTCATGAAGCGTACATTATTAAATACATAAATTGTTGCATACATTATTAAATGCATATAAACTGTCCGCTGATAGCCTTAACTAAGTCGTTCACTCTATGCATTAGTTATCCTGCATAGAATACTAAACTTTCGTTCATAAATTACATCTGAAAGAATCGTAAAAGAAAAGCTTCCGCCTCAAATTGTTTGCTTCTACAATAAAAAAGAGGTTTTATTATCTGTGGTGCATAGCTGGTTAAAAGACAAAAGCTGTTTTGGCGCGAATGCTCTCATCTGTAGCCGCCATGATGTTTACGTCTTATATAAAATGAAGACTTACAGTTTTCTAAAGAACGACTAGTTAATTTTAACCAACTTGAACGATGAAGAAAGTGGAAGATGAAATTGTTTGTTTTCAACGGATTTAATTGAATGTCAATAAAAAATTCAAAATGGCCGAATATTCGGAAAGTACAAAAATGATTTATTTCTATTTCTTTAAGCATATATTATATAATAGAAGTAAATAAATGTCACGAAATGATAATTTAGCATTGTACTGGTGATAACATTTTTAGAATTGCTTGAGTGTTTTCGAAAATTAGCTCACATACAAGCTCAAAGACCTCTTTGTAACATTATTATAAACAAAAATGCATTTAAACTCGTTATACAAATGAACTTTTCGCTTTCCTTATAATGTATGTATTATGGCTGATATATGAGAAACATTCAGAGAACAATACATCAAATATGATTGTGTTGTATATTGATTTACTGTTAGAAGAACAAAAGAAACAGAACGGCAATTTGTATGTAGGTATTTCATTACATCAATGGCCTACAGTCTCCGTATACTGAAGTAATGAAACGACACAAACAAATACCTGTGGACACATGATTGTAACAAATCGTTGGATATTACCCGTCCCGTTGGTAATTTATTTTGTTTTGGTAGCAGTGGGGGTGATGGCTTAGTGGCTTAGATTATAACGGTTGCCAGTGGTTCGAAAGAATGGATGTAATGATTAGTATGCGTTTTAAAGGTTAAATGCGATTCGCGCTCTAGCCATATTGATTTTTATCTTTCATTGCAGCGGTCTAGGTTCGAATCCTCGTTCGTACCTCTTACATTTCAAATTTACGTACCCTTGTTGAATATTCCTTTTAATTCATCTCTATCTTGCATATCAATGATAATCGATTGTCGTAAAAACGCACATAGCCTTGTTCAATCAGAAGTGCGTGATTGGATTTGAACCCTGGACCCTCGGCGTGGGCGAGTAAATACGTGATTGTAACAAATCGACCGCATCGTGTTTCCCGCCGTGCGTGGCATTGTAAATATTGGGACGACAAAAGGGGAAATTGATACTGATTTGTTTTCCTTCCATTGAGTGGAGAAACCAGTGGCATTGGTTTGTTTTTTACCCACATAAAACAACAAGCAACAGTTCGAGCGTAGATAATGATTATTGTTATATCACGCCAGTTACGAAGTGATAAGTAGAAAGGCCAAATTGCCAGTTTTATTCATTTTTTTGTGGGTTCCGTTTTACCGCAAGCTTACATGATGGTAAGGCTAAAAGCGCGCGTGCCTAGTAAGCGTATACCTATATTCTCTTGTTTTGAACGATCAAATATATTTATGCTTAAACATCTTCACTTTTACGTTTCTACGTTATTACTTTATTACTTTTTAGCGGTTGGTTAAGGGCTTGCCAACTTGTACGTATGAACTGTTTTCATATAAAATTGTAACAAATGGCCACAACTATTTGTCACATATAAGATTTATTCGAAATTCGAATTTTCGAAGAGATAAAACGGAGCATATTTAAACAGAGCACATAGTATAAAATATATGCATACCGACATATTGCTAAAATTAGTGCCTAATAAGGAAATGAGGCAGACATTCTGCGGGTAAAAAAGGACATTTTATATAAATGCTAATTCGCTTATTACCTACATATTTGGGTAAAGTTCATTTCGCTCGTAGTCCGCTGGCAGTGTTATGCTTTAATTGCCATTAAACTCGACATGGCAGGGAATTAGCATGTCAAAGAGCTTTATATTTTGTTGCCTAGTTTTTATAACCAGGTACAAAAAAACCCTTATAATTAAGTCATACTCATGATATTAGTGGTTGAGATGTTAATTCGACAGGTCTGGGCTTCAAATCCTGATTACTTCGGCGTGTTCTAAATTTATGTATCACGGGCTATAACAGAAACTCTTTTTCCACTTTCAAAAACCAGAACCAAATTCGTAAACAGTTCATTCACTAAAGTGAAAGTTAAAACTTTTCAATAATTACTAATAAATAATAAGTCCATTCGATTTCACCTCCGCCACTTTTGGACTTTGATCCGAGAGATTTTAAGTTTTGAACTCAACCAGCAAATATCTATCCTTCAGCAGTAAGATAATGCTTTTGAATCAGTGAAACTAATTAAAATAATTAAAATAATATATTCCTACACTTAATATTAATACTGAGCTTTACACATAATAGTAGTAATAATTTTTTTGTTAACACATTCTTCAACATACATTTTTATATCCACGCACAAAGCACGTACTAGTTATGGTCACAAAACATTTGTTCGCGCTGGAAATCGAAGCTACTACTCGTACTTAGTCCCTAATTCGTAAACAACTAACCTAAAAGTCCGGTTCAAGTAAAGTAAATGTACTATTTTTAATCAATCAACACACTTCAATAACCTTATTATAAGCTATGAAAGCATTATTGTTATTAAACAATGCTCGTTTAACAGAAATAACATTACAAAAGATCGTTTGTTCATGTGGTGTACGCGTGCAAATCATCACATTCACATCGATTGGAGGCCTTTTACATCCGAAGCTGAGACAGCCTTTCCTGCCTTTGCGAGAAACGTGAAAAATACTCAAACACAGTTGCTGTAGTTTGTAAGGCATCTATAAGGCCTCCGATGAGATAAACCCTACTGTATCGCAAATAAACAGCAAAAATAAAGTTACTACCAATAAGTAATAGGTAAAGGGTAATAGATAACGGTAAAGGTAAAGTAAGAGGTGGAGGTAATAGGTAAGCAACAGGTAAAAGTATTCCAAACAAGTTTTTAAGCCGGAAAAAAGCAAATTAAAGACACAATTTTTTATCGTTGGTGGATCTAACAGCACCTCATACCTATATTAAATACATGAAACCGTTAAGGCTACAATTTGTGCCAAATAATCAGATATTTTATGTTCTACATATTTATGTTCAAAAAACATAACTCGCCTTCAGTCGCAGTCGGGGAAAAGGAGGTTGTAAGGCGCGCAAATATTACCTCCGTTTATCAAAAGTTTCGCGCAACACGGTTATTAGTGTAATATTCGAGAAAAGCTGTTCCTGGATAGCGATTTACATGAATAGAGCACGAAGTTCACGAAATAAACGCAAGGTGGCGTTTGATTCGCTTTAATTTTACATTAGTTAAGAATATATCTCGAGCGTTACACTCGAGATGTATGCCGTGTAACTTACTCCGCGAAAAGATTTAATGTGATTAAAACATTACAAAAATTATTAAACAAACACAAAAATAAAACGTTTATTTGTAAAAATATGTGTACATGTAAAAAACGTAGGTACTTGCTATTAAAGTTGCTATTATTAGTCAGCCAATACGCATTTGGCCAGTGTAGTACTAAAGCCTAAAACCCTCTCACTATGCAGAGCCTGTTTCGAAAATATATATATATATATATATGAAAATTGATATATATACTTTATATATGTATATAAATCACAAATAAGCCGCATCTTTACGCTTCTAGTACGTGTGCTGTTTGATCAAAATACCTACCACTAGGTCGACTTCATTTGACTGTACCATTCACATTTGCCTAATAAATATTTAATAGATGCCCTCTCATTTAATTTTAGTTAGTACAGTTTCAAATGGAAAGTTCGTTAAAGTCTATTTACATATTTACTCGCGGGCGAAGTAATTAGCTGCAGCGGTCGTGTCGCGGCATAATGCCAGTTGCCAACCACTATCCGTCATGGCGGACTGACATCTGTCACTTTGCAATTTGGCTTTTTCATTAATCTCCTACTTTTATTTCTTTAGGACCAAAACTGGTAGGCTTCCGTTTTCTAATCGTGTTACGCATTTTAAAATACCAACGGCGAGGGTACTAAAATGGCTTGTGGTAAGATGAACTAGTTGTGGTCAATATTATAAATTTAACTTTTATCGCAGGCATTTAGTGATACCTATTCAAAAAATTCTTAACCACGATTTGGCAGAATAAGAAATTATTTTTGAGATATGCAATACCTTTGCAATGTATCTTTCGAAACTTGTAAAACTAATGAATGTGTGCATAAAAATATAAAATTACTAACTAAATTACACATTTTAGTTCGATGGAAATTATTATATCATTCACTGGGTAACGATTTTTTTTACCTTTTTTTATTCGACTGGTAAATAATATTTTATTGTACATCGGTATTGCCTCATAATGAGTTTAAGGCTATTCAAAATTGCATTAATAAATCATACCGTTTCAATTCCGATCACGAATACATATTGTATGTAATAAAAAGTTTTCGCCGGAGAGAATTTTCAATTTGTACAAGAAGCAAAGGTCAAAGGGATACTCAGTGGACGGAATAGAAGGCAATTAATATCTCATCTAAAACAAATACTGGGCGAAAATGCTAGCGGCGACAGTCGTAGCAATAATAGATACTGTTGAAGATCAAAAAAAATGCTCGATAGCTAAAGAAACGGTTTTTGCATTTTAAAAGTGCTCCGGAGAAATTGAGTCTTATTAAAACGCAAATGGACCATGTATTTTAAAAATACTCGGTAACTAACCACTAAGCAGCGACGGCGGAGCGGTTTGAAATTTAGTCTCCAACTTTGGTCTAGGTTCACATCCTGGCACCCACATCATTGCTTATTTTGTGAATGAAAAGCAAATTTACAAACACATTATACCATTTTTAATATATTAGTGTCTTTAACCGTACAATAATAATATAAAGTGTGTCTCTCGGCTCCTACTCGTATGTAGCAATGAAAAGAAAATAAAAGTAATCAAACATCCAGTGCGTCAAACAAACATTGGAGACATAAAAAATCAATTATCCACATATTATGAACTGTTTGCTATACGTGATTGTGGTCGGGACTTCCCAAAGGAAATCTTTTTGTGATTCAGCTACTTATAGGTTATAATTTTGAATGAAGGTTGAGCAAGTTAATCTCTATAGGTATATCAAGGTATGTCACCATCCAATTACTGCAAAAATGTTCTATGTACCTTTATTTGAACGGATTTAATTAAAAATTTATCAATCGTATCCCCAATGAAAGTCCTTTTAAAGTGTTCGCGACGTTTCCAGTGAAAATAAAAGCAATGTTATATTTAAATTGTTAAATAAAGTTTCTAATGACTGAATTTTGATTGGAGTCACGCGAAAATTTCGAGAAAGACACCTCGAGACTCGCCCCTAAAGAATTTCAACAATGTTCAAAGTTAAAAATTTATTATTTTTTAAGTTTCAACATTCTTGAGATTCTTTTCTTAAATATTTTTGTTGTAATCATTGCGTGTAATATACGGATTTTATTTCTGTATGTTATCTTCCGCGTGTTTTTTTAACATTGACAGTCGCATATGAATGAATATTTTATTCAATGTATTACTAACACATCATGTAATATATAAATTTTAGCGTTATCTCCCTTAATACATGCGGAAAAAAAGATAGTTTAATGTTAGGTACACTCATGTATACAAATAACAAAAGGCCAGTAATGTACCTCTAAATCACCGAATTAGCCGTTAATGAAACGGCTAGGTCTGGAATTATTTAGCCGTTAGCGTAATAACCATTCCGTTACAAGAAGCCAGCGGCGGCATCTAAACAAGAAATAAGTGTGCTATTATCACTTGTGATGGAAATTAGGATGGTGACTATAATGAAATTGCATTTCAGAGAATAGATTTAATTAAGAAATGTAATGGTTATTGGAGGTAGTATCAGTAAAGGTTGCACGAAACAATACACTATCTTGCTAACCCTTCTTTTAAAGTAAACATTCCATTATTGAGTACAAAGTTTTACCCGAAAAATAAGACCTAGGAAGATGAATTCTAGGAGGAGGATTTCTAGCTTTGAGTGAACAGGCTTCTTGGCATGTATACTGTTTCGTAGACCATGCCTTCTTGTACCATCAAGCGAGTTTGCGAATCAATTTCTAGCCTATTCTAAATAAAAAATACACTTTATTGCATTGAAGACAAATTGTACGGTCATCCGATAAAGTTAATTATTTCTTTATTGTGTGAAATAAAAATTCCATTAATATACTTTTCTTATACAATATACACAATGATCGTAACATAATTGATATAAAAAACATATTTATTAGTTTTTTCTACCTAAAAAAAAAATACCGGCTGAATTGAGTACCTCTTCCTTTTTGAAGTCGGTAAAAATGCCAGTGTTGTTAGAGATATCGGTCAAGATCGATAACAAGGTTTTTCTACTTTGACTTAAATTTAAATACTAGTTAACTCCAGAGTCTTCGAAATCGGCGCTTATGTATGAAGAGTGACGAACGCCGCAGCATATCAGGTTTGTAGGTACAGAGATATTTGGTATTCGGTGCTTTCTGCCTGCCCCGTTAGCGTCATGGCTTGAGAGTATAATAATGAAAATAATAATTAATACCTAGTTTCAGAATAATACGAATTAAGTCATAAAACATTTGCATACATGCAAGCCATTTTAATGAGTGACATTAAATTATAATGAATTGCAAATTGTGATTTAAATGCGACATGACATGACAAGACAAATTTTATCCGAGCTGAGTTCAAACACCCTGAAGCGCTGTCGTAAAGCTGTGTTCACAAAAATATTATCCAGTGCTATTTTATTCTACCATTGGCTGCGACCATGTTGCCCCACTGCTGGCCACAAATTTGAGCTGCAGTGGAGATGCGAGTTAGGGGTTAACGAGTGTCTGATGTTTTCAGTCCTTTAAGGTGTCCCTTGACAATGGTCTGTTAATGATAACAAAATTACAATAATTAATATGTACAACATTTATTACAGCTATGTTGATTCTCAATTGAAATCTACGTAGCGTATATTAATTCGCCAATATACAGTATAAATACATACATATGGTATATCAGACACGAAGGCATAATGCAACTATTTCGACCCTTACTAAGTGAATTTATGAAACAAGTAACTAAGTTGCCGACCCGAAATTCCTGAAACCTAACTTAAATAGCAACCAGCATCCAAACGGAACGTGTTTAACACATACTTATATTACTTATTTCGTTAAAAATGAATTTTACATTAATCTATTCATTCAATTAATGTAAATAAGGGGAATTATATATTTTTTTATTTATTTCGATAATTTGATGTTCAGTGACATTGCTACGTTCAAGGTAGTGAGTTCGATTCTTAATCAGAATGAGAATTCATTTGTGGTATTATCACCAGTGTTTTTTAGTGTCTCGGTATAAAAGGGCATAAGTGTATTGGAGAAAATAACAAATGTAAGTCTGACTTACTCAGCCTCATTTTAGGGGTAGATAACAGCTCTGTAACGGAGGCTTTAACTAAAAACTTCAAGGTAATTATTCACCTCCCTCAAACAACTCCAACTACATAGAATTAGATGGAACTTCAAATTTATTTCGCGTAAAATTTCTAAAAACTTAACCCTGAAACCTACCCTCGGACACTGAACAACGTAAACTTAAAGATAAATAAGTATTATTATCTTTGATTTCTTTGTCTAAAATGAATAGTTCTGTTACTCTAGTGTAAATGTATTTATTTGAGCGCTTTTAAATAAAAGCGGCACTTATTAATAAATAATAATATAACCATTAAATGTACCAACATTTATTTATACGCCTTATTTTAATAATAAAATGGTTCGACTTTCAAAACTGGCAAAAAAAAGTTTAAGAAAGACTTCTATTTTTGTAATCATCGCTCTCCGTTTAAACGTCACTTTGAAGTACTTAGCGCTTAATAATTTCTACCTGCAACTCTGATCTTTTATAAGCATAATAAACCCCTTGGATGTGGAATGTGGGATTTGTATATTAAAATAGTTTGTGAATAGCCACATACATCGTACTAAAAGTAGTGTGGTGGTCATATAGACAGTCCTCTCAAAAGTTCTCGTTTTGTTAGCTCAGCGCCGACTGCAGTTTCCCTTGCAAGTAGGTAATAAACCCGTTAAACGTTTTGAAAAGGCTTATGTTATTTCAAAATAGGCCTAAATACTTCTCGTATTTTATGCTAATGAACGGTTTGTCGAATATTTTATGACGAAATGACGCGAAGTAAAGTCCTCGAAGAATGTTTGAATTTGGCGCATTTCTTAATGGTGTTACGTATTTTAAAATGTTTCCGTCACAAGTTATACGTTTTGAAACGACGTCAAAAACACGAGAAGATTCTATGCTGGACTGTATTTTTTATCTATGTCCACCAATTTTTCCGTCAACTGTGGGCCAATTTAGAAAATTTTTCTTTTGTTTGAAAGCACAACATCTGAAGATGGTCTTAGTACCGCCAAATTAGAACTTATTGAGGGGTTACCATTGAAACCGAGGAAAATGCTCAAATATTTATAGGCATTTGCAATGTATTTGGACTTTGTCTAAATAAATGAAAAGTCTCTTCTTGCTACTGAGCTGTTTATGAAAACCACAATACCCCTTAACTTGTTTTTCATAAAATTATTTTGTAGAGGATCATTTACATTTTAGAACTAAATCAAAGTTACTTTTACACATAGTTAAGTAGTTATGCTGGTGGGCATAAAATTTGTTATTCTGCAATAAGAATAAGCAATGAATTTAATATAAGCAAATTACTATATTATTTTATTAAAACAATTTCGTAACTCGTAATTGCAAACAAATAATATCACTAAGTATAATGTTGTGGAAACATTCTGGAATTTGGAGGTAAGGGACGTTAGCCGCATTTCAAAAAGGTAAAGATGTGTTCACGGTATTCACATTTTGTTTTTGACTAAAATTTTATTTTTTGTTTTTAGTTCATTGACCTTAACCTCCAAATTGTGCTTCCGATACTGGTTTATTTGTTGCTTTTTAAATGTTGCAACAATTTGATTTTACTATGTATAAATAACATAATTTGACTGTTTACGGCATAAATTCGTAAGTTTCTTTATATTCATAATTTCATCATTTCTGTATGTACATATATAAATGTATTTATCTACATAATAAACATACCTACATATAAAGTGTTCACTTAAACTTATACAAAAATATTTGACACTAAAACAACTCTGCGGATTCGTCAAATCTCCTCTGAGCCGTATGAATATTTCTAATCTATGATTATGAGACTATGGTTTACATTTTTATCAGAGGGAAGTGTACCGTGAGTCTATAATGGAGCTTATACTATAAGAACTATCAGAATCGACCTATTAAGTATATTAGTCACCTCATTTTGCTATATGAACAGATTTTATGCTTGTACAACACAAACCATTTACCGTTATGAATACTTGGTTCAGCCGTTTATATGTAATGGAATTAGAATTTATACGGTCGGCCTACATTGCACCAAAGCCGATGTAAACCCCGGGTCTACTAAAAAAAAAATCATAATATGTGCAATATTGGGTACCGAACAGACGGTTTTGTGTTGATTTCAAATATTTTACTTAGATATAATGTAGTTTAAGTGCAATAATTACGTAATAATAAACAGTTATTTTACTTATAGTATGCATTTCCTCAATTTGCACGCCGCAAAAGGCAAAATATGGATTGAACTAAATTTTTTAAATTATGGGTGATTCTGCACATAAGTGTCTATCTTTGATTATATGTATAGCAATAGTTGTAGGTGTCTGTATAAACTCAGAAATTGAGAGATCGAATGCTCGGCGCCAGTTTATAAATCCAGTCTATACAAAGAGATTTGCAATATCAAAAAAGGGACTTTTTACGTTCTTTTTGAAAGACTGAAATAACCTTGTGATATCTCCAGAGGAAAGTTACTTCATGTTTTACCATGTTTGGCAACAACGACATTACTATAAGAGCTTCTATAATATTCTAGAATATTTAACTAAAACGCTGTTTACTCTCGACTCGACTTATATATGTACGTGTACGTGACTTTCATTAAGTGTATGTATGTATGTATGTGCCTTGTGCTGTGTAGTATATGTATGTACCTTATAATGAATAAAACAATTTGAATTTGAATTTGTGTGTGTGGGTTACTAGAGGAAGAGAAATGCATGGGTTAATAAACTATTTGAACCATTAAAATTTAAAGCTCACAAGAAGTATGAAAGGGTATAAACACCATAAGAATTTAGGCAGAAATCTACTTCGTAACGTAACAATTCAACAGGTGTTTGCTCGCCAACTCGAGCCGGTTTTATCTGGATTTGTCCGAAAATTACCGGCGTTTGTCGCCAACAATGGCTGCTTAATATTGAACCTGGTTTACATTACTTTTTCTTTATAATAAAATAGACTTATTTCGTAATGAAGATTATATTGAAATACATTCTTTCGAATATATTCAATCCGTTAATGACCCAATGTTGGGCAAAATTCTGTATTACATTTAGCAGTAGAACTTAGCTATGCTATTCCTAGAGACTTAATCAAGTTAAAGGCTTCAACGTGATTTAACGACAATAGTTATTATGTTGAAAATCGAGTCGTTATACATGTAGATTTTTCCCTCCATAGCCAATCAGCATACAATAATATTTTACATTATGTAACAAAATATTTAAATAGGTTTGAAATGAAAATGAAAGTGTTATAGTCGTTATGTCTTTATTGCTATTTGTAAGACCATATTCTATTGTCATTAAAAGACTTTCAGTGCACTTTCTAAGGAGAGGAAAATATTTGAATAAGAATTTTTCGTATTCTACTCGTATTAAGTCTTAGTGCATTTCTAATATAAATGTAGCATCTAATGAAATTCCATAGGTTCATGCCTTAGATTTGTTGTCTTAATATTTCAATATGACATCATTATATGACTTAACCGTACTGGAGGCTTTCTGGTCGTGGAATATTAATTTGCTATCACATAATATGTGCGTTGTCGTAATAAATTCATATCATGTTTGTGCAACTTATGCATTAACATGTTATTTTATATTTTACCAGATAATTCTTACAAAACGCTATTTTATAAAGAGCTTTAAAACAAAATTGACAAAAAACTGCATTTTTCATTTCGTTTTAGAAGAACGTTGTATAAATGGTAGGGAAATAATAGTAGGTACTGAAGGTGCAACCATTTTTACATTCTCAACGTAAAACAGTGTTCATTTACGGGTGCCATTTCGTTGAAAGCATTTAGGAAGACATCGACGTTGGCTACTGAGTCGTAAGAGTCTGTCTTCACACAGATGATTAGTCTATGACGGATCCGAAAACGGCAATAAGCATTGAAAATAATATGGGATATTCTATCTGCCATTTTACGATACACCAAAGCTGCTTAGCGAGTAAGATTTTTAATAAAACAAACTATGACTAATCGCTCTATTTGACGACACGTCATGTGGTATAGACATTTCAATTTGATGTGGAAAGGAGTGTGGGTTCGTTTTTGTGTCAGGCAGATATTGGCTTATGTATTATATAACTGGTGATAAAAAGATTACTTAATTTATTATTTAATATTATACAAACCGACAACCGCAGTACAGTGTGAATATGATTTGTTGTCTTACTAAATCATTGAATATTTTAATAAGACTTTGGTTTTTACTTAATCGATTTCATTTTTGAATAGACGTTAAAAAAACAGTACATAAAGCCTTTAAAATTGTACCACCGGATATTTTTAATTTTCCTATTTTCCGGTAACCATTTCCTTCCGTGTTATTCTGCACCCGAAGTCACTGATATTGTAGTGAAATTCACAACCCTTTTCTCACGTGAAACCACCCTCTTTAGCCCTCATAACTGTGTGAAGGGCCTTTACGTAGCGGAAAACTGTACCTGAGTTATTTTCATTGAACCGTAAACGAGTCACGTAAAAAGTTTAATAACATAATTTGGGACCTCGGCGACATCTTGTGAACACGGGCCTATTGGAAATGCTTACGGGGACATTGCTAAACTGTTCTTTGTATGTTCGATTGGATGATGAATATTAAAACGGTTTTAACTTTTCGTTCAGAACTCTCACAATACTAGTATGAATAATGTATAACGTACCTTTTTTGAACCATTTCTTATCAATATCAGCAATTTTGAAAATACATGTATAACAAATCATCTTTTAATAGCTATTTTAAATTATTTTTATTCAATCGTTAATAATTGCAGATTAATTAAATTTAACATTAAAATGACTTTAATGCTTTTGGCTTCATGTAATCGATGTGACGATTTCTAAAGAGAATTGTTTGAATTTTTCCCGGGCTTTTAATTGTTGCGCGACGTACAGATAGAAGGACATTATTCTCTCCTATTCCGAAAAGTTACGTCGTGTTTTCTACATTTCCCGTCGTTAATTACATTCCGTACCAAATCTTCCAAACATCTCACCAAGTAGATATAAATGAAATCAATCGTGTTTCTTTGTGTGATTTCCTAAGATGATTTGATCTTAATTTTTATTCGTTGTAATCTTAATATCGGAATAACGTTAAAATAATTAAACGTTTGTTTGCAATAATGTACCAAATAGGTACAGTACCAATCCTCGTCGTATAACATAAACCCCAAACATATAACGTGCTGAATAGAACCTTTTATGGAGTCGTTTACTTAAAATTTCTTATACAATATAGTATTATATTATATTATTATCTATTTGGTTTTTATAGCGAATATCTTTTTTTCCGATTCAAAAATATACCAGTATTTCCAATTGTCATCAATATGTACATCACATGTTCATTCAATGAGTGTCTCTCATATAAAAATAGAAACTATTATTGTTATGATTTTCCAGCTCTGGTGATGTTATTTTAATAGCCTTGTATAAAAAATCGTAAAAGAGCAAATGGTTTGTGACTTTTAATAGAGTTATTGAAAAAGTCTTAGGATGTTTTATTTGATATAAGTTTTTAGTATAATAACATAAAAATACCCCAATGCTAGGTAGATTGAGGTATTTGACAATGTTTTAATGTTTAAATAAAAAGTTTACGTAAACTTATGAGGTGTTTAAATACATTTATTTTCATTTCAAAGTTTAAAAACGTAAACTTGATAGAAAGATTTTTCATCTTTTTGGAAATTAAACGTGCATAAATTACGATGAATACGGTGCTTAAATTTCTACAATATTTTTTTAAAGAACTACAAATTGAATAACTTTTAGTGACAATATTTTTTAAAGTGAAAATAAGTATAATTCAAACACGCGATGAAATCTTTACTAGATTCCACACAAATTTAGCTGAAATAAGTGACAGGAAAGTTTTAGTCTACTGTAACTAAGACACACAAACTAACTAACTAAGACACACAAACCATACCATAAAAAACCGTAGAGAAAAAATGCAAAAGAAAAAATTTTTCGTACTTACCCGAGAGTCATTGTTAGTTCGGTTTCGTGCTACGGTGCGTTCCGGCTCTGCTACGAATGTGCCTCCGTAGCGGCGTAGCGGGCTTTATATTGCGGCGAACGCCGCCCCACGCGCTACGGCCCGCCCAACGCACGCCGGCGATCTTGCCACCCGCTTCATTGTGATTTATTGCTTATTTTTTTCATTTCTTTTAACGTTACCAGATTTAAGCGCGTCCTCCGTGATAAGTCTTTTGTTTGTGTTCTAATATAAACATTTTAAGCAACAATAATTAATTAGTCGCAGTGTAAAAGGGACAAATGGCTACACCTATTACGCTTGTTATTAATGAATATTTTAAACAATAACTTGCGTTCTTCAAAATGCAAATAAGAAAATCTATCATAATTATGTATATGCGCTAATTATTATCGAATTAATTTCCTGGTACGAGTATATGTGGTAAATAACACTCGGAGAATTGCCGTTCAATGCGCGATACGTCGCTTATATTTGGTGTTGTGTAGAATTTAAATATCGTAGAAAAAAATGTCGGTTAACTTTATTATTAAAACGAAGTCTTAGTAAATAATTTATAATTATAAGCTTATCTCTCTAATTTGTACGCCGTAAAAGACAAAAAATGGTTTGAACTAATAATTTTGTAAGATCTTCGAATGTACCCATATTTGTGCAAATAAACGTCATTGTCTTTGTCTTTGTCTATTTATGCCGGATATTTGGATGGATGTAATATGTTGCTGAGAGTATTTTTTTGGAAAATAGTAGCTAGCAGTGAAAAGAAGCCATTAACGGCTATAGACATCCGAAAGTTCATAGGACTGTAGGAGGATATTAGCGTGAATTAGTACCCGTTAGTATTGGGTGTATTTGAAACCATCGAAAATTGGCTATCGGCGAGTAATTTGCGGAGGCATATGCAACCAGCCAACCAGCATCTATATCAATTAAAAGGCAACACATTTTTTTAAACAGCATTGTTTTACGACAGAAATTAATGTTGCGGTGATTTCATATAACTGTTGGCGTTTTCAAAGAAATCTTGGTTAATAATATAATAATAATTGCAAGAATTCCACACAGTAGATGTTAAATTAGGCAACCAAATGCCAAGAGACAATAAACATTAAACATAAATACAATACATACTAACATAATACTTATAGATATTTTATAATACCCAGACACAGAACACACAAATATGCCCGTCACACCAACTTTTGTTCTGGGTGGGAACCAAACCCGCGACCTCCATTTAACAGTCAAGAGTCTTCTAACCGCTTAACTAGGAAAACGGTCAAAATTAAAGCAATTTGTGACTTAATTTCGTTTTAAATGAGTACACACAGTATGTTAAGGATAGTCAATGTTCCCTCTATTAACGTACTTATTGTTGTTTATGTGGATTAGTTGGGTAATGTAAGCTAATTGGAAACATGAAGCCACGATTCGTGTAAGGACGTTATTATAATAATGTAATTAATTTTTATGTTCTTTTCTGGACACAAGTAGGAAACGCGTCCAAATTGAAATTTAAGGGTTAGAAGCTAATATAGAGTTAGTGACAGATAATTCGCTCTAGAGTTTATTTGACTCATGCTTTGTAATTATATTATTATTGCGAAATATAACGTTGTTCGCCCTCTATATATATACTGTATATTCAGTTTTGTATGAATTATTTTCATTTAATCGTCATTGATTTGTTTTTACATTGTGACATGTGGGCGAAAATAAACGTTTTCATCATTATTATTACTGAGTTTACAAGTTATATTGCATAAGAATTTGTTGTGTTTTTTTTTTTATAATATGGAAGTAGAAGACGAGCATGCAGTCACCTGATGGTAAGTGGCTACTGCCGCCCATGGACATTTGTAATCGACCCCAGATAAAATTAGATTCCTATCTCAG
>DWQT01000530.1:0-21750 GCA_018244895.1 Myscelus amystis hages | reverse complement strand
TAAAAAGTACAGACATTAATGTCTGACACTTATGTCACAATTTCTGTCGTAGTCTGAACGTACCATTACATTTAGAAGTTAAATGCGTAAGTTTTTAGTTATTGAACTAAACTAACCAACTTTTATTTAAGCAGTAATTCAGTAGCTTCTGAAATGTGAAATAATGTAACCAAGAAAGTTTATCAGTTAATTAACTGAGCACTACTAGATATTTAATTGTGATGAACTATGGTCAAAAACTTACTCATTATGAGAATAGACGCATGTCCAGCATGGTAAAATAAAAGGGCTAACAAAAGGTTTTGATTGTGTAAGTAACACTTGATTTTTGACTATTTTAGGATACAGCAACAAGGCCTGGTAAAAGACCTGCCCATTTTCTTAAAGCTCTTAAAATAGTTGTTCAAAATTGTTTGTAACATTTACAATAAACAAGGTGGGTTAGTTAGTTATAAGATTAAATTAATAATCATTTCCAAGTATAAAGTACGATCGGTACATGACCTACTGTACATACAATTGCATAACGTGAGTCAGTACTCGATTATTGCCTTTTGTACTCCATCGATCACGGCTGACGCGCGATCATTAATATCAATGAGGTGCGAACAAATAAATACCAAGATCCACTAGATAAAAAACCAATATACGGATCCAGACGCAACAAAAGTTCGCGTATTGAGTATTCCCCGAGTATAAGATCTCAGCCAACGATATCGCTAGTGATGACCAAGATTTTCTCGATTGCAGCTCGTGAAAGAGCTATTTTTACAGATCCTATCGCAATGTTTATTTATCGTCACAGTTATTCAAGCGACAAAGCAATACCGTGGACGTTCAATGAAGAGCAAAAAACATGAGAAAATAATTATACAAACGCATATCGCGGTTTATTTCATTCATAGGATACGTGAAGTTATCTTACAAAAAATCTTATCGTAACACCTTTCGCTTTCATTTACACTTATAAAGCGCCGGGATAATATAAAGAAATCAATGAGATAAAAGAAAAAAGCAACCAAAGTGGATAAGAGAATATCCAAAATACAAGGCGATAGGAACCTGCCAGCGCGTCAGGTATTCAAGGACCGTGCGGCATTAGGCATGGAAGGCCCGTCCCGACGGAAACAAAACGCATTTCTCTACTTATTTTAATATACAATAAAGGCGTCGGCAGGCGGTGGCGGCGCGTCTCGCGATATGTATGCAACACGGCAAAGGGACACGCTGTTTGATATGGTTATTACGTCCTTTGTGGAAAGGATAAAGAAGCCGAGAGAACTAGGACCGTTGTGAGATTTGTCTTCGTGATACGCTGAAATTTACAAAGATATCTCACGAGAGTATGAATGGGTTCCGCCTTAGAAATGGTAATGCCTTCCCCGGACCTGACTGTTGCTTTACAAAAATTAATTTAGTGTGACCTCTCTCACTTTGGGACGAGTTACCAGATATTGTATAGGTAGCGAGGCTGTAATAATTTTTCGATATTTTATTTCTAACGTGACTTTCTACTAGTAAGAGACTTGTACGCAAGTTCTTTTTTATCTGTTTCTATGTTTTTTGAATATTCATACGCATCTCTAAATATGGTAATGTACGAATTGTATTCTTTT
The DNA here is from genome assembly GCA_018244895.1 of Myscelus amystis hages. Taxonomy (NCBI): domain Eukaryota; kingdom Metazoa; phylum Arthropoda; class Insecta; order Lepidoptera; family Hesperiidae; genus Myscelus; species Myscelus amystis. The sequence continues at coordinate 20,134 of DWQT01000530.1, read as the reverse complement.
CAATAACAGTTAAACGTTTTTCATTTTGATTAATTTACCGCGCATCGTCACTTAATATATTTTCGAATAAATTGCATTGGATAGCAAACACAACAGCCTACAAAGATGACTGTAATTGTATTGCGAAGGTAACATACATCTGAAGGTTTTCAAAACGAATAAAGCAATGCATTATAATGATAAGTGTAAAACGCTGACCAATCATCTTACTGGACCTTGGAGCTATAAATTTATACGAAGAACATATATTATGATGTAATACTGATCCAAGGCTTCTTCACGCCTGTATATATTTCCCACTCAGTCAGCTCTTTTGATTATTTTCCGAAAAAAAAACATGTTCCATTCTTAAAAATCATAAAATGTTACAAAGATCTGTTGCTTTATTTTATGTTAATCAAATCGAATATTTATAAAATCCAACGACAATATATCAAAGTGACCTGCAAACATTTTTGGCGTCTAGCTATTTTGTTTTTCCACTTATAAACCGCACGTTACTAGAAGACACTCAAAGTATCCAACGGCCATAAATGTCCGTAGAATCCGTAGAATTTGATAGAAGTATGCATGCGCATATTTTATTGAGCACAGTGTAAAGAATTTGAATGGTATACAGTGGGCACAGTGCAGCGAGATCGGCGATCTTGACGTGATAATCGCTGAATATGGACGTCTCGGCGCTTCTTCCCTCGGCCTCGGAGGCAGTAAATATACCAATGTCAGCGCTGATCCCGCACCTTTGTTCCAGTGTTTGCGTAATTGTGGAAGCTGGAACAATCATATTTACCGATCAACTCGATACACAGTGAACTTGTATCTTTTTAAAATAACTGTATTGTAGTTTTTTGTAGTAGAAAGACAATATTTTAGAGCCAATGGATTTCGATATCCTATTACGAATTTGTGTTTGAGTATTTTATTCAAATCTATAAACTGCAAAGTATCATTGCGTCGAATTTAACATCATAATCAGAACAATATTAGGCCCTTGCGAGATCTTCTATCCTTTGATTGATGAAATTAAAGTCTACTTTACGAAAAAAACAATGCTCTTATAATATTCACTCTACAATAATTATTTTTTTTTACTATTATAGTAAAACACAATTTAAAAGTTACTGAAAGCTTACACAGGCAGCCAACGTAAAAATTCACAATCAATAGAAAAGTCCAAATACGTTTATTATCTTGACAATGAGTAGCTAATATTGAATATTAAACAGTTTGTCGTCTATAAATCAATAACCCGCCTTCGAAAACCAATGTTAGCCGACAGGGAACGTCATCATCATAAACAAACAAATCTTTTGTATAAACTAAATGAAGCATCCAAAGCTAACAGGCGCTGCGTTTCTCGAAAATTCCAAAGTAGGTACCACCTACTTCCCGATTTGATATTACAAACCAACCGTGATATTTATACACATGCGAGAAACATAGGGGAAAAACAAAGAGCCATTGAAATATTGCAGTGGGAACAACAAAACGTGTAGGATCAAAGGCATTGTGACATAGGGCTCTATCACCTTAAGGCCGATCCAAAACGAGCGATATCGAATGTGATCTAATCTTCGCATCTGCGCTTGTTCTATGGATATCGGTGTATTTACGAAGATGGGGGTATCGAGCACCTTGCGCTTTCTGGTCAATTCGCAATGAATCTTTTCAACCGCGTGAGGCCATCGCTCCTTATCTGATAAATCTGAAGCCGCATTCTTGATCGCAGAAGACACAGCAGTCGGCCTTTAAGATTAAAATAGTACAGTGCGATACGACAGCAAAATCTATTGTTTCTCTATTCTAAAACAGCGCGGATTTAGTGTGAATAGTTTTGACTTCAATAGGCGTTGGACGATCGAAGATAGTCCCGCTGAATAAATAAATGCAGAAAAAAAATTTGATGGATGAAGCTTTGTTATATCGATACCGAATAAATAATGCTATTTATAATTGACTTTAATGGAAATTATCTCTAGTTTCATAGGAATGATAAGGATAATATTAAGGCGAAGGAATTTATTTTTCTTCTATTTTACTGTTTTTATAAACTGAATAACAGAATTCGCTTAACGGCTTATTTTGTAAATGGGGTATTTTTATTATTACGTTTACCACGTTTATGAGCACTGTTAATATTTTTGCATCTATTTCATAATACCGGTAAAAAAAACATTCCGTTGATTCATACTTTGGATATGGTCGTGACAGTTTTATTTAAAATCATAAATCTTTGAAGCAAACTGTCTCTTGGAAAATCTCCAAGACAAAATTAAAAATGTCTTACGTTTCTCTAAAAAAAGATTGCAAATTGTCGCTAATAAAGTTAACGGCTTATTGCAGACCGTTACGTGTCATAAATACCGGAACGTTAGAGTTGGCAAAAGAGTTGCGAGATTTCAAGGAAACAATAGCTAGGTACAAAAGGGCACCGCTCCATGCACACCCAATATTACACCAAGACTCAAATGCTAGCAATTGTCAATAGAAAAGAAATTTACGAGGAAAAGAAAGCATTTGCCAATTAAGCAGCAAAAAATTGCAGTAACGGCACAACAAACAATGAACTAGAAAACAATAGCCAACTTCGCAACACCGTAAACAAAACAGCTTTAAAGAGTTATTTATCGTCAACATGAAAACATTAAGACAGAAGCGTAGCAAATTTGCAAGACAATAATTGGCGCCCGCAGTACGTTGTCAAATGGAACGTAGCAAAACGTCGCATTAAATCCCAAGAGTTCATTAATCAACCTGCGGCACTGCTTTTTTGGCGGTTAGGGACAAAAACACGGTATTCTTGAACTATATAATTAATTTGCTTAGTAATGGCGTTCACTTTGCGTTATTACGATTGGTGGCGTTTATTTGATAATTGCCATCGAGCGCAGTCATCAAGACGACTTCATAATCACACACCACTCCGAGTTTTATGACAACTCTTTTATGACCGGCTCCATTAGGTTGATCCGAATATGCCGTAATCATGACGAGTTTGAAAAAATCAATTTTTGATTCATTTGCTAACTTTTATAGCACGAGCATCGTATAATTGTTCAATTTACCTGTATTTTAAAACAGCTTCGTTATGCTTTTAAATTCATAGAGATAATCTTACGTGATTTTATTTTGACACCTTAATCAAGTACCTTCAAGTGTCTTTAAACCTAACCTAAACTTTATATTTCTTGATGGAATGTTTTATTTCTACTTCATAGACACGGTACATCTGTAGATATAGAAAATAGATAACTGTATAAATATTATAATGTATTATATAAATATTACATTATAATTATTACAATTATAGGAGGTATATTGCATTATTTAGTAATATGGTATATATGACTCTTTAAATCTGCACTTAAAGAACCAAAAGTATATAAGGCACACCTTAACAGCGACACAATAGACACAACGATGAGGCGTCACACAAACAAATGAGCATCTATTAAAAATCCCAAAGTTAATTGTTCCACTTACAGCGGAGCTTATTCCAACAACAATGAAGACTGTTCCATATAAACACGAGGTTTTATGCATGACAACGAAATTTACTGTTCAAAGATCGCTAAAGCCTCACAAAGAGGCACAATGTCGTGCCTTTACGCACACGTTTCGAGCGGTTTGAGTGACAGGCAAATAAAACTATACAAGAGAACGAACGCCGTCGCTATTGGAAATACTCCGCGGATAATACTCACACTTTCCCTAATCAAACCGAGACAAGACAAAGCGCTGGAAATCTTCGCCGTCACACACCGGGAGAGACAGCCGCAATATTTATACAACCAAGAATATATAAACACGTACATGATATTTATAACTTGAATGTTACTTATAAAACTCAATTATATAATTTTAAAAGAAAGTTTTTGTAGCGTCCTAAAAGAATTATAAACCCAAATCTGGAATGACAAGCATGTTATAATACAAAAATAGATACGGTCGCTTCTGACAAACGTATTTTTATTTTGAATATTTTCGTAACCATTCATCAATTCAAAATAGTTTAGAGTTTTTATTTCAACGTTTACTGTATTTTTCATACACATGTTTTGGTTTTCTTTTCATTTTCAGTTTTTGACCTCCAATCTACTGGAAACTATTGTCACTATTAACTATTTCTTTATACAATCAGGTGACCCTCATGAACTGATCTGTTCTTGTTGATTGTGCTCTGAGATGGTAATAACAAACCACACTCGTCTCATAATCAGAGAGAGGGTAACGTACAAGTGATTTGCTCACAATACGTTCGATTTCAAAACAAACGTAACCCTTGTCCGTAAGTTAAGTTCCCAGGTGTAGCTTTGTGCTTTGAGCTTTTCTATAGCGGGCCGCGGGGAGGGGGCAGACCACCAGCGCTGCGCCCGCGCCGCTCGGCCGCCGCATAATTACTGTGTACACACACACGCACCCATCGATAAAACATTAAATTAAACTTTATCTACCTTGTAAATTTCATGGGCATTGATTGAGTTTTCGACGTATCGACCCAAGCATCGTTGTTCAGATGTACTCCGGTAGCGATATTCTAATTGGATCCGGTTGCGTATTCGAATGATTTATTATTATAGTATCATACTGTCTTCAAAATTATTTTGTTACTTTACGAACCTCACCGTCACTATGTCAAATTATACTTAACATTTCGTAAATTCTTAAAAGCGTTACCGTGCTGTCGCCAATATCGAAAAAAATTATGAATGTACATTAAAAAAGTCGTTCAAAATAATGAAGTGCCACTACGTTGGCATACCTCGCATTCTTGTCGTTCCACACAAAAATGGCTTCTATATTTGCTCAATGAAATATCAGATTGTCGTGAGAACGTCAAAGGGGCGTATGATGAGCGGGCGCGTCGTGTACGACCGGTCACGCAAGCGTCGCAACACTCGTACAACATGGGCCGCTAAAGAAGGAACGCAAATATAGCGGCCGCTCGCATTCTGTCTCGTTCACAATGGATGCTTATGTACATACATTGTAAGTGAGATAGCGCGCGAGATTCCGCAGTGTCCGCATCGTTTCTTTAATCGCACGTGTTCTACAAGTACAGAATATATTCCTTATGCCAAGAATTTAGCCTCAAGATATCGTTCTCAACTGTTTCTACGAAGCTGAGAGCGATGTTTGGATAACCTTTCTGTCGTAAATTGAATTAAAATTGTGCATTGAACTATGCTTCGCTTACAAACTCGAGCCTTGACGTAGAATGCGATTAGTGTTGAATTTTCCGAATGCAGTGTACTTTATAATAAAGAAGACAATATTTAAACATACTCTATCGTAACTTGGAATATAAATATCAGTTAAAAAACTAAAAACCAACTGACAAAGAGAGCATGCGTTATATTGCTGTTTATTAAGAAACAACTCATTATTATTTCTATAAACAAACAAATCGCATATCATTGAGCATTTGAATACGGTTACCGCCTGCATATATTCCATTGTTTGGTCACAGTTTCTAATAAGTACCGATCTAAGCATCACTAAGTCCCACCGTATCTGGAAAATGCTATTTCTTACCTTAGAATGAAACAAAATTAGCAAACTACAAAGCAACTGAACACAGAACAAAAGCTGACACTATTGTCTTGTCCAATCGAACTCATAGACTCACGAACTGAACAAACTACGGTAGCAAAGTCGTCATTGTTTCAGCAACTGAACTTACACAAACTACAAGCTACTATTATTTTAGTGCAATACCGGCTCTGCCTTCCAAAGTGTATCGGCACTTATAAGGAACCGATAAACTAATCGACCTGGCAATAATTACTATTGAATCGTTGAACACGATAATAATCAGTGAATCATAATAGAGATTTCAATTGCAAATCAATAGACGAATATGAATCATGATCTCATAATTGCCGTCAAAGCAACCGGCGGCGCAGTCTAACAAAGCGACGGGGAGACGGAAGACTGTGATTCAACGACGTCCCATCCACGGAGGGACGAAGCAATTGCCAGTCTAAATCATTGGACGTAATCGCAACAGTGATTTTAAGCAGAGGTCACGAAGCAATCCCTTCGGCAAATATTTATGGACGCAAAAAGCTCTGTCTGCTCGAAAATGTTTTGTTGATTACATTGTAAAGCCTTTCGGTCATCTTTTTCTGAAGTTATCTGTCGAGATAACCTTTTATTCATATATGGCTAAAACGGTCTACGTGGGAATGAATTGCGGCTACTGTCCAAACCATCGCGCTCGTATCTATGTGGCGCGTCCCCTAACACGTTTTAAAGATACGAGTAATGCCGAGGATGTTTTAGATAATAAATTGTGTCGCTCTACGGTCTGGATCACGTCGCTACTACAAATGACCGCGTATCCTTATCAGGTAGCGCCGATGCCTGCGGTGAAATATTTTTATGGCGTTTAGAGGCGGCTTCCGTGTCTTTCATGGTGTCCCGACGGATCCAGTTACATTTTCCTATAACGAGTCGACCATAACGCATCTTATGAAAGCGTTACGTCAACGGCTCGGTAGATATCTTGATGTGCGTTCCGTAAATACGTGAACTGCTTACGCGGGCGTGATCCATAAATATTTGTCTAAGACGTAAGTATGAAATAAAAGCGTGCGCTAGGATAAACTTTCCAATCATAAACTATGCTACGGTTTTTTATTTTTAATTGGACCTCACTACTACTACGCCGCGCCGCTATAATATGTACACGAATGCGCGTCTTGTTTCGTTATAAGCGATTGTAATCGCTTTCATATATTTCGTCTATAAAGTCAGATTTTGAGCGGGCATACCGGGGCCGTAATAAATCGACGTTCATTACTAAAATCGCCGTAAAATACCTGAGCGATTCGACATCGAAGTGCGCGCGCGACTGACGGACGAGCGAGCGGCGCGGCGCGGCGGCGGCGGCCGGGCCGGGGGTCGCCCGGCGGGATGTGTGCGTGCGGCGCGCTAGGCTCGCGGCCGTGAACAGGTAGTGTTGTGTATAAACAAATAACAAAATCGACTTGTCTTACGGAGCGCCTCAAGGTCGGCGCGAGTCCGCCGCACCGCCGGCCGGGCGCCCGCGCCGCACCGCGCCGCGCCGCCCGTCTGTCCAGAGTCCGCTCTCTTATACTTTTTTCAAAAGCCCTTATTTAATGTGATGGCCGAGTATTTGGGCGCACAGTTTGTATAAGCAATCAATTTTATTCATTTAGACGGAACGAGTTCCCCTGTACAAATAAATGAGTAAATATAAAATATTGTATTGGACGGAAGAGAGCCTCTTGAGAACGAGCGTTGTTATGGTTTGATGTTTTGCTTTTCTAGCAGCGAATAATATGTGAAAGTAGTAGACATTCAACGGTAAGGTGCGAGAAAATACCGTTTGTATGTAATTTAAATTTGTCAATATTTACTTTTTACAATAAAGACGTAAAGGGTAAAGCAATAAAATTAGCTTATTGACCACAACATATTATACGATATACGAGTAGCGTGCCTATAGCTGGTGCGAAAATGTGTGTACCATCCAACAGTTTGTAAATTTAACTAAAGTAACTTAATAAGGAGAGAGGGCGGTACTTACTGTATGAGGATATACACTATAACCTGTCATATTTAAGAATTGTTGCAAAATAACTTCCACAAAGTACGGCCTGATACAATTGACTACCCAATAGTTCACCAGATGTTTAAATTTCTGAAGTCGGTATTTGTTGTGGCGAGAACAGTTGGAATGTCCACGCTTTCCGACTGCGGACAATGCGACAATTAGAAAAAGTGCGTGTAATCGATAGGGCAAGCATTCGATCGATCGACCCGCGGTGAATGGGGCGGAAGTCCCGATATTCCCGCGCTTGGACTTACGGAGCCACGATTCTGTGACAAATCACAGCATGCGACTCGACTACACCGCGCTTCAAACTAAAAACTTCGAGTGGAATTCAACTGACGCCGAAAAGTATGCATTTGTCATAGACATTTTTAACAATTAAGCTACATATTATATGTTATGTTGTTATAACCTTTTAGTTATTAAATATTAAACTAAAGCTGTATAGGTACCAAGCAGTATATATAAAAATATGAATAATTCGTTATCAAATACCAAATTTTAAAACAAATAACCCTAATTTTCAATTAAATACACCATACAAGTATATCCTTGATTGAAAGGGAACTCACAATCACAGCTTGGTAGCTAGTTTCACTAACCACTGAACCTATAGCCTATGTTTTATTAACGCACCATCGATTTTTAAGAGGCCATCAAATACTAAAAGTTACTATAATTCCGTTGAAAGGTTTGTCGAATAACAAAACAAATCGATTTACAAACGAAACTATTAAACTGTCTGAAATTGATATCCTTGAGTTTCTCGTGCAAGTGTACTTAGTTTTGCATACAAACAGATATAGATGGACCTGTTAAAGTATCTATGACTTCATACGACAGACGGCGGAACATACTGACGCAAATCTAAACTGCTACGTACACGAAAGGAGATTCATTACACCAAGGCTCGTGGTGTAACCTTTATTGCTCAGACCATAAGACCGCAAATCGATTGTTTTGTACATCATTTTAAAATGCAATAAGTTCAGTAATGGGCGACAAAGAGATAGTGTTACATGAACGCTGCAGTTCCCAACTGATAAAGGGAACGCCGTTTCTCACACACTATGTGATGTAATAAAATTTTCTTGGAAGCGCTTTGAATATCTATAAGCTTAAACTCTTATCTTATTGTGTGTAACGGATAAAGAACAAGAAAGATATTAACAAGTGACCACTATACCTGACAGGTTTCGTGACCGTTCAAAGACAATTGAATTGTCCAACGACTGTAATCCTGACATGTTTTTTTCTTTCGAATCTCATTGCAGTCATCAGAAAATTCAATCAATCAAAATATATTCAAGTATTAATACCAAAACACTTAATTTATTATTCTGTTACAAAACACAACGCGTTGGTACCTTTGAAGATTTTGCTATTCAAACATTGACTAGCTCTTTTCAGCCTACAACACGACAATACAAATGTTGACATTCGCAACCTGAACAAAGGGCGGTACTGATCCAAAACTCGTAATAAAAGTAATAATTCAGCTCTTTAGCTTAATGGAAAAATATCTCACGAGTCAGCGGTTTGTATGTAGCGAAAAGCGCACAATGGTAAGAGTATTTTCTGATAAATTTTACGATCAATTTGGCTTAGTTGAACCCGCGACATCAAGTCTTGGGCCTGATCCGGTGGGCATAAATTACGTGAAACCTTTTTTATTACGCAAGTAACAGCTTTTTAAGGATGCTCGTTCCAAATTTCAGGGCTATATTTTGTTTGATGGCTCAAATGTAGGTAATACCAAAACTGAAACAGGTGGTTTCTGCAATTTAAAGTTTAAGAATGCTATTAGAATAGTCAATAGAGAAAGGGTCAATACTCTTCTTTTCTTCTTATGCACTGGTGAGTGTTGATGTGTTTTTAGATCAGAAAGTAATTTACCTGTACTTCTATGTAAAGAACGATAGATTAATTGCAATATTTCACTAAGCGCTTTAACATGATAATAAAAATGCACATGAAATGAACAATATAAACACCCTCTTTAAGCGCAATTGGCTGCGCGAGATTGACGAAAACGAAGAACAAACAGAACAGGGCCTTCATATTATTACGTATCGTTAAGAAATTACTCGAGCCCAAGAATTCTTCATCACGAGCCCATCCTGCTATTATATACAAACAAAAAAACTCGTAACAAATAACAAGACGGTAGCAACTGAGCATATTAGAACATGTCAGTATACATGTAAATCGATCCGTGACACGCAACACCCGACGTAAAACGGAATCGCGTTTTTGTAGCGCACGAGATTTCCGAGAAAGAGGAAGTTCGTAATTATTCAAAATGATAATATTTTAAGGGGCTGTACATATTGTGGATGTTGATTTGAAGCGCTCATTTTCCTAGTCGGTAGTATCGGTACATTTTTTATCGTCTTATTCATGTGTTGTTCCGCTGCAGGACACGTATATCCAACACTGGTATTTTACGCAAGAATATAAATTTGATTGTTAAATAATTGAATTGTTACTGGAATGTTTCGAAGTACGATTGAATCACCTACTAATCTCAGAGGTTACATTTTTTGCGCTTGCATACTTTATGTATCTTAAGCTCGGATTAGTCCTGATTATGTCGAAACCCTACAGAGCTGTAACCATCGGACAGAAGAGGCACAATATTACTTTGCCTTTCACCAGAATTAGGTATCATTCATAATTCGTGAGAATAACCTCCTTTTGTAAAGCACAAATCGTGTTCCAGCTCAAAGTAAATGCAATCAAATCTTGAATAGAGTTAGGTAATAGTGATCATCAATCTAAATTCTGACGTCGCTATTAATATCAAGTTTACTTTACGTTGATCAGACTTTCCAAACCAAGCCGGTACAAGCAATGTAATTATAGTTTTGTATAAATTGTACACAACATAAGGTAGGTACTATAGCAACATCAATTAAAGCGTTATTGTACACAACAATTATAAGGAACATTTTGATTCTGTCACGTAACTCTCAAACTCCACATTTTTTATAGAAATATAATGTATGTATGTCTTTTTATACAAATTTTTTCCAACCACAACCCAAGTCGAGTAAATATTAGATTTGCCTTCGTTAGAAAATCATCTCAAAACTCCCACAGAAGAGAAGCCGTTGGCGGTGTCAAAATTAGCACTGTTCCTTATCAATGTTTTCAAAACTTTTTTGTAAACATCCCTTTATCGCCTGTATCTGCTGCACCAGATTCGTCAGGCGATATTTCTTTATTATGTTACTTAATTTCAATTTGTACTTAATTTCATATTATGCATTATAAGGTATATAGCAACATTACGTACACCTTTTACTCATTGCATCACACACGTCATTCCGCCCTGCCACCCACCTAACAAAACCCCAATAAATAAAACCCATAGCGCAAAAAGCACAGCAATGGGAACGGAGAGTAATCGCTTGAAACGTATGACGAACACATCACGGTATCAATGAAATCGATCCTCCACCGTACTATTGACACATAAATCTCGACCGAGAAAAAGTTCCGAGCAAAAACTCGAACGTCAATTACAGCACCGCTCGGGTATCGCTGACTCAATCGCATCGAAACAAGGGACATAGTAAGCTTATGAGAACACAATTACAATCCATTATATTCGTCGGGGACCTTTTACGGGGCTGTGCTAACAAACTAACCGGCCTATGGGACTGAAGCGCCGCGGACGAGCGAGTGTGTTGTTGAGCAGCATTACGTCGTCTTTACCTTATTGTTTGTCACTCACGCGGTTTTCGCGGCGACAAATGGCCCATACTAACCCGGGCCACGGCGTAACACAATGACAGGAATGAAATTAAAATTGTTCGAGACCATTTTAGTTATTATGTAACAAGCTCGTATCTCTTGCTTCTGTTTTATGAGCCACCGTGGCGTGCCATCCCATAGAAACCCTTTTCAATAGTCGGCACTTATTTGTATGAACCCGCGGGTCGTACGCGGATTGTTCCGTGAATACAATCAATTGAAGCGACGCAATAAATTATACCTCATTTAACAGTCCTACATTGTTTATTTCTATACATAAGATACGTTTATCAGCAACCCTTTTCTATGTATTAGTCAATTAATGTATTTAAATCGCCGATGTTGCAAATGCCAACATGATTACGTTATAGAGGATACTGGGGAATTATTTGGTAGGATAAATTAGTCTTAATATTATATTGTAATTATTAACTTATAAAAACCTCAAACATTTGTTTTATTTATCGATAAAATATGAAAAACAATTATAAAAATAATTTACGACCTAATTCATTCATTCACGGATACATTTAACTTGAAATCCCGAGCAATATAAATTGCATTAACACAAGATGTAGATATAATTAAAGCCATTATACATTTAATTACAAACCGATTATAAGCGATACTTCGGCGCGCGCAGCAGTGCGTATAATTATTTCCCCCGGCGCTGCGCACAGTCATGTTGCTAATTTATGCCCTATAAGCGCAGCGGGCAGCTAACTTTATCTAACGATAAGGAATTTCTTATTAATAAAGCATTGGTTACAGTTTTAGCGCAAGCATAAATAACGGACGCGAGATTCGGTTGACCGTTGGAGAAGTGATCAACTAGTTCTGGACTTCATTTGTTATTCTTCCTTAGAATCAATAATAGTATCATGAATGCAAAACTGTGTTTGTTTGGTCTTCTTTTTCATCAAAACGGAGCAAGAAATCGATGTGATTTTTGGTATGGAGGTAGTTAAAGTGCTGGAGAGTGTCATAAGCAACTTTTAAAACGTCTCATTTTACGGGAAAATGCGTTTTAATCAAGTAATCGCCGTAGATGTGGTTACGTGTGCAACAATTGTAGATCATGTAAACAAAATAAATTGTTTCAACTACGCAAGCGTAGCCGCTAGCTAGAGCTAGTCGTTAATACTTGTTAAAATAGCATATAAATCATTACATTAACGTTTTAACAACGCAAAAAGCAAATTTCAATATAATAAAGAGGAAACTTTCGAACTGTGAAATACGAAATATGTTTCGTGTCAAAAGTACGTATGGAGTTCAGTTATTGCTTTATTTGGTCCAAAAGCTGGCCATCGTTCAGAGCTACGCGCTTCATATACAATGCAAAGCAATTCTTTCCGTAACAGTAACATTGCACGTGTATGGTTCTCACTGTCTTCACAAAAACCTGTGAGAAAACCGAACCAAGTGAAGCGAGAATGTAAAAGTGTATCGAATTCCTCAACACTCAGAGAACTAGGCGCCGACCGCGGCTCCCCTTGTTTCTTTCATAATTTTCATTGCTCTATTTTCCTTTAGTATGCGTCTGTAGCTGTGTACTTGCGAATTATAATTGCCCTAATATTTTGCAAACATCTACGCAAATTAAGGTATTTATTGCTAGTTGCTACCTATAATTGTCAATTAACTTACATTATTGACAGTTTGTCGTGGTTGTTTTGTCATAATGAAAGGGAAAGTCATACCCTACCATACTGGTCACATGCGAATTGACTGAGTTTAGGCGCTTAGAGAACGAATTCTACGATGTGTAGATATATTCCTAGTCGCGATATTTTTATTTAATTTTAATGCAATATCATTTAATATTAACAAAGCCAGGATATTGATGTAGATAAAATATACGTATTTGTGAAACCATATGGTAGATTGTTTAACAAAGAGCACAATACAATAGTGGAAGAATAAAATTGTAGAGACAATTTCTATTTATTTAGCTATTACGAAACACATTTCAATGTCAAATGTATTTTTATCAATCACAAGATAAACAAGCCCCTGTAAATGCAGCTCATGTCAAGATAAAATTAATTTTGTCATTAAAGATTTAAATGTACAATGATCCTTTTTGGCATTTACATAAAAACGTACCGTGCCGATTTACGTTTACATACAAAAATACATCCCAAAAAATAGGCATTCGTGAAAATATTACAAAGCGACTCGTGGGCGTACGACATACAAATATAAATCTTTATGAACGTTCATATTAATATAGTTATAGCGACAGACGCGCCGCTGCGAGGTGTTTTGTTTCAAGTAATCATTTGTTTTACTGTTGCGCGTATTTCTCGGACACGCGGGCTACCATTGATATAAAAGTCAATTTGTAAATAATCCGGGTAATTCGATCTCACGGGCACAGATGTCCGTTATAAATAGAAACAAAACCAAATACTTACGCAAACGTTATAATCGAACGGCATTTCGGGCTTCGACTACGCTACTGTGTGACCTCCAACATTTATTTGACTGGCCTCGTGGTCGAGTGGCTAGAGACCCTGATTGCAAAAGCAGAGGTCGTTGGTTCGATTCCCACCAAACATTTGTATGATGAGCACATTTACTACAACCAGGTGGTCTGATGACTTGAGGAAGACAGTGGGAAACCGCTGGCTTCTGAAGGCTCAGGACCGGAGGGAGTGGCGCCGATTAGGGGAGGCCTATGTCCAGCAGTGGACCTCCAAAGGCTGATGGATGGAAGGATGGATGATTATATCTTGCGGTGATGTTAATATACATATGTATGTAATATAACGTCTAACGGTTATACGTAAAGAAAGAGTAGTAAAGAAGATGAAAAAATCCGCAAATACACGTTGATCCGGCGGAAATCCATTCCGAACCGCCCTCGCCGTCGCCGGCCGGTCATTACGCAATAAAATTTGCAGCCTCAAGGGCAAATGAGTGCGTACCGAATTGCGTCCAATTTTCCTCACACAATCGCAGGATTAGGTTGAATTTATACGTCTGGCTTTTTCAAATTAGTCGCTACGGACTATCGCATCCAGTGACCCGCTCCACCAAAAGCGAATTCATACAAATTTTAACGAAATTGTGAATTTAACGCTTACAATGCAACATAAAAGTTATTAGTAGCCGCAAGAGTGACAACACAAAGAAATCTTCGTCCGAAAGCAAGAAGTCCGTCTTTGCTTATATCTTGAGCTCATCTACTTCCTAATTGCTTGTTGCATGCATGTGTTTCATCGGTTCTTTCCTTGCGTAAACATACGAGTAGGTACAGGTGTTTTCGTTCGTTCGCGGGAAGTGATGCAAGTGTCTTAATACCGTCTGCGACACTGCAGCGTTTCTATTTGTCGCCTAAACTGAGCGCGGACAACAATAGGCCTTAAGCCTTCCCGAGCTCGTCGTTAATGTCGGAAAAGTTTTATTGTCCGAAATTATTACGATTTCGAATAAAAATAACGTTATGCTTAACTTAAGCTGATATCCGATACTCCGCTGAGAAGGCGCAAGCTTGCGTGTACTATTTTTATGGTCGCCGTAAAATTATATCGTGCTGTTATAAAAACAAAGCGAATTATCTTTCCAATATTAAAGGTAACCGATCCAATTTTCTTCTATTGGCGTGGTTGTTGATAAAACCCCGCGAAGGACGCCAGTGTTGTTTTACACGCGTCCAACTGTGACACAGGATTATTTATAGGCCTCAGAATATTTCACTCTCACTTCTCATATAAGTATTTTCCAGCTTTATTATTACGTTTTGCTACTGCTTTCTGATAACGATATAGGTTGATGTAGCTAATTTTACGAATTTTTAAATAGTACCGATATAAATTTTATTTATGCATACCTATATCTGCTTATTTTCGATTCAGTGATACTGTTCTTTGAATTGTAAATGAGTTAGTAACACGATTGCTACATTTTTTGAATTCGAAACAATGTTAGTGATTGGTTACTGCCTATGGCCGACGTACATGGGATCTTATTTGTTATTATAATATACGTTTTAAAATTCGTGGGCGGTCACAAACAGGTAAATCTATAAAGTCGTAATTCGTATAACAAAATAGTGCAGATCGCTTCTAGATAAAGAAGGCATAACATATATTAAAAGGCTGATAACCTCTCTATGAACCGTGTAATTATTGGACATAGTATTTGCCGAGACGATAGATATATGCGGATGGGGTTATTTGAATTGTGACTCTATTGACTGGTGATAGAGACGAATTTAACGAAGTTTTGTAGCAATACATCACGTCAACCGTTCTGGCACGAAGCTCGCGACGCCACCATGAGTCGGTCTATAATTAAGAAATAAGTTAAGATAGGATTTTTTAGCCGACTTTTTACAAAGCACGATGCGGACCAACGCAATTAGTCCGCCTTGTAAATTGAATGTTTGCTTTATAGTAATTAGTAATTAAGTTGGAGTTTTTATACCGGGCCGCACGACGCTGTTACTCGTGCTGATGGTCTGTTGATGCATCTCATGGCGAACCTCTACGGTAAATATTAATTAAACTTCGAATAGCCTTATTGTCTGAATACTCCGGCGAAGCTCTTAACTGCTAATACGCTCTTCACAGTACATGGTCTGCAAGACCATGAGCATAAGTATGATTGAACAGTTTGGAATAGCATTTGAACCCTATATGAAAATCTATACGAATATAATAAAGTTTAAGTATCTTTGTGACTTTGTGTAACTTTTTACTAAAAGCGTATGAAAGTATAATATAATGGGATGTATACAATGAAAAAAGTATTGTTGAAAGTTTTGTCCGTCTGTTTGCTTCGGCTAATGTCGGGAATAATTTGACCGATTTAGACATAACTTAATAGTAGGAGTAACTTTTATTGAAAGTTTATATACTTCATAGCGAACTGAAAACAGTATTACACGCGAGTGAATCCGTGGGGACGGCTAGTTAATAACATATCAGCCTTATTGCAGACAAACTAAAATCTTGTACATAGATAAACATGACAGATATATCAAATCAAGATTGGTCGATCGACAATTGAATGATAACATATTATCATGTGTTTTTGTTTCAATGAACTCTGCTACACATAAACAGATAAATAGTGGTGAAAAACGTAATATTTGGAAAATGTATAAAAATCGATACTTAGTATTTTGCTCAGGAAAAATGTGATTAAAATGTTTATTATAATAAAATCGTATACTCGAATCGTTCATTTAGACTCTTTCATTGTTCCACTTATTGGCACCTTAAGTTATAAAAGGCACGTAACAAGTGAGAGATGCCCGCCACGATTTGACTCTCGGATTGGAAGCTGAATTTGAAACCACTATTCTGTCACAGTTTAATACTGCTTAGTGGACTTAATTATTTATTTACCCACACACTACAGTTCAAAAGTAAACGAACTAATAATTACTCAGTCAGCGCTTCCCGAGTTTCGCGTGTTATCATTGTTAATATCACACACATTGTCCCTCATATGGTAAGGGCCTTAGATCAATTAGTAATTTCACGAGGCGGTCGCAAACTCGCATAAATTCAATTAGTGCATGCACGTGGACAAGACGGACATAACTTTATGGTATAATTAATCGTCAATTCAATAGCCACAAACGGATTGTTATTCGTTGATATTAGCAATTAAATGGGTAACTATCAATTGTGTTGGACAAGTTCAATTAATTGGTTTTAAATAACGCCCAATTTAATGATAACGAAACGATCGTTTGTATTGGTCCTTTATAAATGTCATCGTATGTAGGTACATATGTGTAGGTACAGATATGTATAAGTTTCATTTTTCTACTGCAAACCAATTGCTGTAGAGTCAAAAATTTACAATACACAATATATTACAACATTTACTATGCCATGTCAATAAACAATATTGGTAATAACCAAGTAATTCTCGTGATGGACTTAATTACCTATCAATCAAGAACAATCTATTTCTCAACGTGGTCGCAATCCTAATTCAATTAGAGCTATTCGCAACAGTCGGAGTCCAGACACAACATTATAAATTGATAGGTTAATTGTCAATGAACTCACTGAAGTCATTTTTGCCAATTACAACGCTAATGCATAAAATTCGCAGACTGTGACATGGAAATGGAAAACTGGACTGAATTTATTTGTAACGGTCGTAGCACGTACTTATGGTGCTAATTCTTAGGACAATGTCATAAGATTATATAATAAAATAATAAAAATAAGATAATAAAAATTCCCATGAGTTTTGTGTGGCAAAGAATATGCGTGTTCATATACTCTTTACAATAACAATCTCATATAAGAGTCCTCAAAATACATGAGTCATCGAAATAGAGCCGACAGTTTTTATTTGGCTATTTCAAACATGTTTGTAAGTTGGATAAATTGCAGACGAGTTTTTAAATTTAATTAGGATAGTTGTTTTCCTTAACATTTCGTAATTTTAAAATCGATATGCTATTTTCGCTACTATCGTTGCGATACATCGAAGAAAAACATTCAATATAGTGATTTCAATTCATTAACATACCGTGCCTCAGCTCAATTTGCATATAGACAGTTCCATCCTTCACTCATTAAAGGTTAATCAGACAGATATGCTAACGATTTGCCCTTACAATTAACGTCAATTACGCACGCCTCGGAAATAGACATGGTGTTAAATTGAAACAGTTAGGTACACAACAGTACATGGAGATATAAGAAATTATACGTTCGAGGCGATAACAATGATTTCGAAATTTAAATATTTTTGACATTTATCAAATACAACAGCCATCTTGGTTAAAGAGTATTATTATTAGTAAGAGAGTATACCTATAAGAAAATTATAAGCGATAGAATGGAATACACTTTTAAGCGATAATTATATTTTATTAATAAATTGTTAAGCCTATTAAAGATTCCGTCAAATATTACCGACGGAAAAAAAATTATCGACGGTCACATGAACCAACCTCTTCAAAAAATAAAACATTCAATTGGCAAAGTCATTACGGATGGTGAAATTTTCGCTACAATCATTCCAAATTAAACAGCGTCAATCACAGAGAAGAATGAGCATTACTTCCATTCTATTACTGTTACGTGAAGTTAAACTCGCTATTATCTCCTCTCAAATGAATAAGTAGCGTGTGTCTCAAGTAAGTGTCCTTCACAAGCCACCCATAACGTCAGATGATGATGATGATACTAATTCATAAAATTGCCACCCGACAATTGCGCTCACGGATCGTAAAGTGACAGAGCTCAGGCTGAAGCATCGCGAAGCAGGAAGCGATTATTCCGACGTTTTGTGTTCGGAGCAGTTTGAAATCCATTACGTCGGTGTCACACACCAATTTTCCAGTAGCCGACTTCGGTTACGCACACGTTTGTAGCTAAACAGCTAATAGCAACAATCTAAAACACTCGAGCGGAGTGCGTCAGTGAAAATTATGATTAATATCTATTTAGGTAACGGTAAAACAGTTGGAAGATTTGGTGGTACTCGTAGCGGCGTTACCGAGATGTGAGCGGCGGCGGCGGTCTCGCACGCTCTCTCATTGTGCCACTCGTGTCTATTGAAATGGTTAAAGGGCAACAATTAGCCGATCGCTATCTCGCCTTGACGCAATGATGAGCAATCGCTGTCGATGTCCGCATTTCTGCTTTCACGGAATTTCTTTGTCCGGAGAAATTGCCGTTCGTGACGGACAAGCTCTCTCACTTGCCGTCTCGAAGATATTGATATTATTTTTGACATATTGACATTGAGACATTTATCTGTACAAAGAAAGCACTGGTAATGTAAATTACAGCAATATGCTATTGCGCAAGATATTAAACAATTTAAATTAACTAATTTTTGGTTTATATTTATATAAATAATATATTGATGAACTATTCTAGCTAATCCAGTCTATGTCTAGTATAACTTAAAAATTAAATATTTTTCGTTATAGTTATGTAGGAAAACTTGGAATATATCATAAATTATAATATTTTCTGTCAGCCGGTAAACAGTCAGATTGGTATACTGAGGCCTTATAACCTCCGAAGGACACCCGGAATACTGAGTTGAAACAAAGAAAGGGTCTGAAAGAAATTATATACGATAGTCAAAAATGTATTTGTGAACTGATCGATCTTTGTATTTGTAAATTCAAATTACGATAACCAATGCAATACCTAACCCAAAATTACGATAACCGATAACAAAGACGGATCGGAGATAAACTGTCTCGAGATCAGGTGATGTATTCAGGTCGAAAATAGACATTGATGCTGCGATTCGAATTCTTATCTACACATGTTTTTTCGCAACAAATTTCTTTTAATGCATAATTTTTTTAAATAAGAAATGAAAGTAAGAACGACAAAAAGATAGATAAGATTTCAAAAATATTTTTTTGTACAAGTTAGAGGTATTAGTGTAGCAACATGGAAATGTTTGCATTTGACATCGAATATGTTTTAACAGCATTCATGATACCATTTATATGTCTGTTTGCACCTACATTTACTTAAAGCGATTATGATTATTTCAGTATAAACTAAATACTGTTATCTGTTTGTTGAGCAGCGGTTATGGGAACGCGATCGCGGCCCGGAGCAGCCGTCAGCCCTTCAGTTAATAGCAGTCTCGGGGAGATTATCTGGCGAGCGTCCGCCCAGAGCGGCCGCCGGAGAGAGCCAGTCACAGACCTGTTACAAATATCAAGTGCTGATGCATACATTACTTGCACCACATAAAGAGAAGATATCTGTGGGGGTGACGGAGATGAAATAAAAGTCTTTCGTCACTCACCACTGCATATTCAGTAACTTATTAAAT
>DWQT01000529.1:0-21750 GCA_018244895.1 Myscelus amystis hages | reverse complement strand
CAATGACATCAAGTAAGTTGATCTATTATTAAATGAAATTAATTTCAACACTGGCTCGACTGGCTCGTTAATGTCACAAATAAATATTTTTAAATATTGTCCATTTCGGTGCTTTCTGCCCACCCCGTTAGGGACCTGGCGCGATGGTTATGTATGTATGTCCATTTCAGATATAAAGAAGATTTCACGCCTATTCTCGCCAGTTGCGAATGCTTAGCATGCCGGAAGCATACTAGAGCTTACATCCGTCACCTACTCAACACTAGAGAAATGTTGGCCAGTGTTTTGCTAAGCATGTAAGTATTAACAATCAAACTATTCGTACCACACTATATAATTAGTATTCTATATAAGTAACCTCACCAGAACTACAAGCACGTAACAGTAAATAAATAAATAATAATTACTAAGGTACATGTCTAAAGATATGATTGATACCATCATCAGCATGTGACTCATGTATGTCGGTGCTTGATTACCATGTTTCGTCACGTTTGTGAGTACAGGATATGATTTACTAATACATATCTCAGAACATGTCTTAGTGCCAACATAATCTTAATGTACAATAATTTAATGCTGTATGCGTGTTAAAAGTATTATTCATGTGTGTGTGAAACTTGTTACAAAGGTATAGCTAAGTAATATAGTATAGCTAAGTAGCATAATAATAAATTTCAGGTTAATGGGAACACATCGTCGACTAAATAGAAAAATGACATTTCAATTTTTTTTAAAAAATGAGATTATTACATAAAACATAAGAATCTTGATAGAAGACTCGTTTTATGTAATAATCTCATTTTCCAAAAAATATTGAAATATGTCATTTTTCTATTTAGTCGACAAAATATGGGTACATTCGAAGATCTTAAAAATTTATTAGTTCAATCCATACTTTGCCTTTTACGGCGTACAAATTAGTGATATAACTAGCTTTTTATTATACGATCCTTTAGCGTATCGCCACGATAGTCTAGAAAGCGTAGATATTTTTTTTTCATATAATATAATCTACCAGACAGACAGGATGTCTTGAAGAAAATATTTTTTCAAGCTTTCTTTTAAGAGCATATCATAGCGCTCCGGCATTACCTCATGTGAGAGTTGCTTTAGAATTTAGATAGACCAGTGCTTGCTTACAAAGCCTGTTCAATTGCTTCAAAGAGTCCTCTGTTAAATCTCATGGGAAATATCAAGATTTCATCGTTTATTGTTTACTAGTTACCACCAGCGTCTTGCTTCCAGACAAAAATTTGCATATATTTTCCTAGAGAACTGAGTGCTATTAATTTTCAGTTTCATATTGGTTATACCGCCATCTAGTATCGTAATGAAGAAGTAAATACTGTAGGTCTCAAAATGGAATGATATGGAGAGTGTTTTATTCGACATTTGTAACTCTCACATTTGTAATATTGCCAGAGTATATGAGGAAAGTTAATTTACTAATAGAATGTTTTTGTGTGTTACAGATCATGGGACCTGAGGGAAGGAAGACAGTTGCAACAACATGACTTCAGTTCACAGATATTCTCGTTAGGATACTGTCCCACAGGTAACGTTACGTGGTTATTTTTGATTCTACGTTGAAATAAAATATATTCAAATTATATATGTTAATATGCATTTGACTGGCGTTAGGATCTAGAACAATTCAAACGTTTTCATTCTGTAAGGCAGTCTTTGATTGAAATCGATAAATTAGCTGATAATTACTGTCTTAAATTTTGTATTATAAATATATTAATACCAGTTGTTACCAGCTTCGCTCTCGTTCTCGTGCAAAAGGCTTACAATTCAAACTATAACTTGCAAACGACGAACGAATGAAACAATTCTATGATTCTATGATTACAATAGTTAGATTACCTTACAATGATTGTTATACATCTTGTAATATACATCTATGTATTCGGCGGCGTCGCTTGCGCGCTTCCAATCCTGCCTACACGTTGTCTATGTAAACAATGCGAAAAGAGGTGGTATATGAAGAAGGCATGTGGTGTTCGTGTGGCAGGCGAGTGGCTGGCGGTGGGCATGGAGAACAGCAACGTGGAGGTGCTGCACGCCGTGAAGCCCGACAAGTACCAGCTGCACCTGCACGAGTCGTGCGTGCTGTCGCTGCGCTTCGCCTCCTGCGGCAAGTGGTTCGTCTCCACCGGCAAGGACAACCTGCTCAACGCCTGGCGCACGCCCTACGGCGCCAGCATCTTCCAGGTATCGCGCAGCCTACACGCCTACACACCTTCCAGTGTAATTGTTAAACTCTTAAGACCCGTGTAGACTACAACACTATACACGGTATACTCAGTGTATACACCGAATGTCTGTGTATGAACACGAGTGTCTGTAATTGGAAAATTTATTGTGACACGATATATAGTGTAGCAACAACCGCTGTGTGAAGACGGTGCGTCCAAGTGTCTAGTGTCGTTGAAAATTTTCGATCACGTTTGACATTTTCATATACACCGCTCGCGTTTCAGTGCATAAAATGAGTTTTTCCTTAGTTGGGAATAATATGTTTAGATCTTATTCGAAACAAACATTAGTGTAGCGCACGCATTTGTTTGTCCGATGGCTGCATCTTATAATAATAACAAAGGAGGAGATTGAAGAAACGAAGAAGCTTTTACAAATGTCTAGTATCATATACTTTAGTATATATTAGTATTTTGTCAGCTGTAGTATGATTTTTTTTAATCCACTGCCGGACTGGGTCTCCTCTCATAGTAAGAGGGATTTGAGAATTTAAGGAATTACTACGTACTATGATAGTATAATTAATTTTTAGTAATTACTTAAAAACATACTTAAGTAGCATCCTGTATTATTGCTATATTCATAATAAAACTGTTGGGTGATTAACTCGTACATATCATGTCCTAGACATCGACAAACAATATATACACTCTCAAGCTACAGGCTCAACCAACACCAGTTTGACACTTAATTGTAGCAAACATATTAACTGTTTTAGTGTTATTATGCACTACAGATAAAATAATTTATATAATAAACACTGTCGAGACTGTGGCGACGTGCGATGTGATGTACAGGGACAATTTCAAATGTTTTGGAACTTTCCTTTTGCGAAATGTTTATAGTAAAAATATCCCAAATACACGAATTCATTTATAACGTACGTTTTGTCAACAGTCAAAAGAATCATCGTCGGTGCTGAGCTGCGACATCTCATCGGACGACAAATACATAGTGACGGGCTCCGGCGACAAGAAGGCCACAGTGTACGAAGTGATCTACTAGTGCGCCGCGACGGACGGACGGTCGGACGGTCGGACGGTCGGACGGCCGGTCGGACGGTCGGACAGACGAGTGACAGTGATGAGTGAGGACGTTCCGCGAACGTGGGGTGGACCGTGGTGATATAGCTTTAGTGTATGTATAGAGAGGATCGGGGCCCGTGCGTACTTATGCGACTTGTTTATATAGATTAGTGTGCGCGTTTATGTTTATTTGTTGAGCGCCCGTAGTGTATGTCGGCAGCAGATCTCAAAATGATGATTTCGTTTCAATATTGTTGTAAAATGCTCGTATTAAAGAAAAGATATGCGCAAATCACCCATGTGCGACTTTCTTTTTATACCCCCATGTTGTTGTTGCAAGGTAAGTGTACCTTTACGTGTTTATCCGTATAACGTTTGTGAGCAGTCATTCAGAAAAATGTTGATATTTCATAATGATTTCTCAAAATAAATACCAATGTCGACAGCGATATTGTCAGGGTTGTCAACAACTTGACATTTCGCGGTTCATGTGATGCCTTTTTTACTTACCAAATGATAGAGGCAACCGAATATCTGCAAGTAATAAAAAATACACTTCGATATTTAAAAAAAATAAGGATAACCACAGATTATGCTATATCTGTATAATCTGTACTCTATACAACAAATTCAGAAGCTCTTCGTCATACAGCAGAATTTCAGCAAATCTAAATTAATGAGAGGACGTATCTTACGAACGAACGTAATATAGGTACTTAATTTTAAACCAAAAATTATCCCGTAAGGTCTTAACAAAAAAGCACGTTACAAAAATATCAAACTGTACAATACTTCTCTGCACGTAGAACTACACAGAATATAACCTTATTGGCATCGCTATGTAGGTTGCCTGCCTCTCACCATACAACAGTAAACCACTATTTTCTAGTTCCTAAATCGGCGTATTTGTAAATTATTTCGCAACCTACATCTATAATAAATATTAAAATGCAATAAAGGGTATAATGAATTGTACTGTGTTTTATTATAGTGTAATTTTTCTTGAGTTATGTGATGCTAATACATGTGGTTATTTTATTGCTAATAAAGTATTAATAAAGTTGTAAGAATACACGGTTTGAAATAATGAAAACCTGCCATGGTTTATACATTACCTTTGTACTACATAACAGGGTCTAACCATTCGATTCGGGTTTTGCCTTATACATATTTGGCTTTTAATAATATCGCCTGCAACATATTGGATTAGGACAAAGCTGTCAACCCTCTGCGGTATAAAGTGCGGTTCTTCACAAAAAGGCGTTCAAAGATTCCTTTAGAGCAAACTAACGGTCTGTTATGCTTTTGTGGCCGATCAACTTGGTATCTAAATAGTTTGAAGCCTGGGAATGGACATAGGATATTTTTTAGCTCATTGTTCCTACGGGTTCGAAATCTACGCGGGTAACGAAGCGGGGCATAGCTTGATTTTGTATAAAGCATTTATTTATTCATCCAGAACACCGTTCAGTGGCGCATAAAATTAAAATATTATTTTAATTTTACGCGTAACAATTACATTAAGTACTGGAGAAAAGTGTTATATGACATCACAGACTTTTCAATTTTATGTATATGTAGGTATAGATATTATATTACATATATAATATGTAGGCACATAAATGTATAGTATTCGTTTCTCAATGCCTTTTTCGATTAATGTTTCGTACTGATTCCAATACTGAATCTAATAGTTCCAGTATTAAGTCTAATAATGAGAGTCTGTAATAAATATACGAACTATACATTTTTATCTTGTCGATGTGTCGATAACTTTTTATGTGACCAACATTATAAAAATGCCGCTACAAATCTCTACCTATTACATTTCCCGTGGTCATCTGCAAACCATAAACATCATGCTAACGAGCTCATTATCTTCGTATCGTCGTCACGGGTAATAGATCTGTTTTGTTTTACAGTAAACCTTTATCTTATTGAACATTTGGCTAACGACTGGCCGAATACGTTTCAGATAACTTCAAATTTTTTATTATTTGAAAAAAAAAACAGTTCTGACAAACAACTGAGTAACGTTGACATTCACTCCTTCTCTGGTTGGTTGTTAAAAATAAAACAGCTATCAAAATTATTCACCCTTGCGCTAGTTGCTTGTTTTTGAAAAGAGCTTCGAATCATTTCGAATCCAGGTCTTATCAAATTACTCCTTAATGTATCATAGAATATTACATTACATTTACATTACATATCACAGAATAATACATATAATATTACATTAATCGTCAGTAACTTTTCTATAAACAGGTATCTCAAAGTTTTGTGTCATACTGAACTTTGCTATAGATCAGCATTTGCCAAATTATATGTCGCGAACCACTTGTGGGTTTGTAGTGTATATCGAGTGAGCTTTCAACTCTAATCCAGTGGCTGTCCACCGTCTGGAGTTTAAACAACGCTAAAGCTACAAATGAAAAGCATCCTTCTTATTAAAACACAGTTACTCGGATTATTTAAACATAAAAAAATTCAATCAAAACTGCTTTTTTTGTTGTTTGAGTAATCCACGAATAGCCGTTTTTTTTCGTTATGAACATCAAGAGGTAAGAAGTCCCATTGAAAGATTTTATTAGGTGGACCGCCGTGCAGTCAACTTTGAGCACCACTGCCATGGACCATCACGACGATACCGCATTTGGAAGGCTTATATTGTGTAAGTGTATCGAGCTAAAGATCGAATGAATATTTATCGGATTACCGTTTCCTTTTCTTAATAAATTTTTCACATACCATACATGTATCGTTAAGTGTTGTTTACATGAGTTGTTAATCGATATTTCACCGGTAGTCTGGTATTTTCCATCAGTCGTGTCTGTATAAATCGGTTGCGAGTATTTACTCCGCCGGTATTCTAGTATTCTAGTATCTATATCCTAGTATATCTGTATCCTAGGTATTCTTGTATCCGCCGGTAGTCTGGTATTTTCCATCAGTCGTGTCTGTAAATCGGTCGCGAGTATTTAACACTCCGCCGCCACGTAGCCACGTACTCGTACCTAACGGATCCTGCGCGCAGACGCCGGCGGTGCCAGCCACCGGACGTTATCGGCATTATGGACTATTATGTTTTTACGTCACACTACACGCGAGCATGAGGCCCTCGTTAGTACCATAGTGAAATAAGTGTGTCACGAGCACATGTTACTATTGCATTGTGCGTAAGATTCACCTATACATGGGTAGGACTTATCTAAGATGCAGCTGTTGCTTATTGTTTTTTAGAATCCTTTGTATTGAAGTAGGCACTATATTTATATGAAATGGTTCTTATAACGCTACTTTGAATTGGTTGGAAACCAAACAGTATGTAGTCAAATAATTCGAATAGACCTGACTTTACACTGATTGCTAGGATTAGACAAAGACCCAGGCTAGGAGGCTGATTGCCTGGATGAATATGGTCAAACTTTCCTCAAGGCAACACCGTAGTTATTCCCTGGGATTCTTGTGAATTTACTAACTTAATTATGAGTAAAAATTCACATTCGTTATGCTATAAACTGCAGTCATTTGCTAGCAAGTCGAGCTACTTAAGCTACTTCAGACTTATTATCTATACTTCTATACTAATAATATAAAGCTGAAGAGTTTGTTTAATTGTTTGAACGCGCTAATCTTAGAAAACATTGGCCCGATTTGAAAAATTCTTTCAGTATTAGATAGATCATTTATCGAGGAATGCTATAACATCACGCTAAGATGAATAGAAGAGGAGCAGCAATAAAAAATATTGCAACAACGGCAAAATCATTTATATGGCTAAGCAACGTTTGCGGGGACAGCTAGTTTTTAATAAAACCAATGACGTATTACATATACATACATAGGTATCATAGCTACACTAACTTAGGAAAAATTAAAGAATACATGCCGTTTTATAAATTGATATTCGAGATAAGTAATTTGAATAATATTTTAAAAAGCTGTGTTCGATAGCGACGCAAATATCTTAAACATGGACGTAAATAGAGTACAAAGTAAGTAATTGGAGAGGTCCCAGGACCAGATGGTGGCGGTGCCAGCCACCGCGCCGATAGCGCCGCGCCGGCTAGACGCCGTGTGACGCACTGCTCTATGGATTGGGGCACGGACTAATGCCAAATCGTATGCGATTTTTATTGGACTATTCTGTGGCTACACACTTTCTTATACTGTACTGTTTTAAAGAAACACGACAAGGACTGTTATAACGTTTAATTGTAATCACTACATACATATCTAGTATTAAACAAAGTCTCTCTCCCCTGTCTATCCCTATGGACGCTTAGATCTTTAAAACTACGCAACGGATTTTGATGCGGTTTTAAACAGATTTTTAATAGATAGAGTGATTGAAGCGGAAGGTTTATATGTATGTATAACAAGCTTTTGCCCGTGGCTATATAGGTAGGTAACTAAAAAAAACCTACGATTTTAATACATTTCAATAGCACCAGTTCATATTCCAAAGCTGGCCAAAGAAATACATAAATATACAATTCCGTTGAGGATTGGACCGACCATGCGGATATTAAGCAAACAAACGTTATCATTCATCAGTCTACAGATCTACAATATCAATCCCATCCCATCTATGCTTATAATTTTCGATTATGACTACATAGTAACAAGTGCAAAATTTGTACATAAAATATTTCATGTAAGTATTTGTGAAATTTATGAAACGTTTGTTTGTTCAACACATAAAAATAGTGCATTGCTTAACTAATCTTGAGATGAAAATCTAATATTAGATAACCTATTATAGGTTATAACATATAATTTTTTTTAAAAGTTAAATTTCCGCCTTAACTTGAACGCAGCTGCAGGTAATAAAAAGCTGCTGCGTTACTGCGTCACAGCTATGAAGATATTGAAATATGGAAACTTTTTATTTCGGTACGTTCTGGCACTGTATATTAATGAGGGATTATTTATAACAAATGTTAAAATATTTTATAAAATAAATCAGGAACTCGAGTGAGGAAAACTAATTTCGGAGGCGATGACAAATGGGTATTTGTTGTTCACTATTATCTACGAGGAAAGATATCAGCATTTATCAGGGGATGTCGCCGTTGCAAAAATAGTTGGTGTAAATACTCGTCGTTCCTCAAATCGGAAGTTACATTCTCGATTGTCTGCTGCGAATGGCGATGACAATTTATACAATTATGTAAATGTTAAAATGGTCGGCAGTGCGACAAAAAAAAGAAAATTAAAAGCACGTGTCAGTATCCGTTTTTATATATCTTATATTGTACCCCTCCGAAACAGCATGAACGATTTTTATGAAATTTTATACGTATATTCAGTAGGTCTGAGAATCGGCTACTGTCTATTTTTCATACCCCTAAGTGATATGGGTTGTGCACCTTTTTCATCAATTTTTTTTTGTAAAAATTTTTTTTTATAGTAGTACTTTTTGTAAATAGCCCCTAATTTTAAACAGTAGTATGTACTTTAATAGCATTCTGTTCTCGGCGGTCGAAAATTGATCAGTTGCAACTAGATCAGTTATTCCCGCCGGGGGCATACCGGTGTCACTTCCCACCCCGTAAACACAGATAAACAATTTATATGGCAAAGCAACGTTTGCGGGGTAGTAATCATATAATTCAAAACAAATTCATTGTACACACATAAATAGCCATTACAATGTGATCGTAGATAAAACACATAGGTAGATAATTAGATATAAGTATAATATTATGTAAATCTACCTTTGGTACAGTTACCTAGTAATTATTAGTTATACCTATATGTTTTGTTTTGCTACATTCGCACAACTATTTTGTACACCAATTATTGGTAAATCGCGATAAAATAACAACATAACTTTTAGGTCATGCAAAGGAAAATTATCTATAATGTAGGTACGCGTCGATAAACAAAGAAATAAAAAATCGTATGTATGATCGCACGGCATTCTTTAACAAACGCAGTGATCGTGATTATATTGGTATCTACATATATACCTACCTAACAGAAATTAACTAGAATAATCGAAGAATATCTGATAGAAGAACTTATCTAGATATGAAAATAATTGTCCTTTCAAATGCTTTTTAAAAGTAAGCTATCAATACAATTCTACAATACAACTAGTTCAAAATTAATTTCCATTGTTAACCAGAAGACAAGATTGCTGAAATAAACTGGAAGTGCGGCTTTGATTCATCTGTAATAAATAGTTCGGTTACATTTAAAAATTGTTGGTTTTAACAAAATAAAACCATTTCGTAGCCTGTCATGTCATACATGTTTCAGTTTTGTATATCTTGGGTAAAAGAACTGTCGGGTAGGTCGGACGAATAAGTGATAAAAGTAGAGAAAGTGAATGATCCGCATATCATTAATGTTCAATAAATAACTTTATTAATTGATATATAACATCCACTTGTTTATCTTCTTTAGTACTGTGTTGCTCTTAGACGCGAACAAACAAGCGTATTCTTTTTAATTTTTACGACATTACATGCAACATTGTTGTTGGAATTAGCTCGGGATCAAGCGGACTAGCCAGCGTTACTGAGAGCCAAGTGGTATTGTGGCGTTGGATCGCGTGGCGCGCAAGCCTGCGCTTCTCTCGTGGCGACCGATAATCGTTGATCGCTGTTATCGCGCGTCCGTCGCGGTGTCCGGCGCCGCTCTCACTCCATCCACGGAACGCGCCGCACGCGGCTGCCTGCGTCCCATCCGCGACTGATAAACCAACTCTTGGCTGAACGTTTTATTGTCGTGGAACGTGCCAACGGCGATCTATCAAAATTGGCAATATATACGCTATCTGTAAGTATTCAGCCGTTACTTTGTTTCCAGTCAGTCATAAACGTAGTTATATTTTTTTGTAATTAACGACTCTCACTTTTCAGGTTCAAAATGTATCTTCAGGATACCGGCCCGTGTTTGGACGACAGTCTTCTAAATGATCAACTTCTTTTTGAATACTCGCCGGCGGAAAGTCTCATCAATTTCGAACTACCATCGGCGCTCGGTGCGGAAGTTGACGAATGGCAGCTTTGTGATATGGACTTTCATAGTGATGCGTTTCTTAACGGCGGCGGTGATTCCAGTGACCCGAACAGGGACCTTCTGTTTACTGACAATAATTCAACAGTGTTGTTTGACTTTGCGGACCTAGACAAAAACATTGACTTCGAGCTGTTAGACGCCTTAACCTGCGATAGATCTACCGACATATCGCATTCGGGGAACGAGTCGGCAGACAGTGGCGATGATGCCGTTTTGGGAAGACTTTCAGTCCTCGGAATCGATTTAGAATCAGTGTGCGAACCGGATCCGCCGGACCAAAAAGAATCCGAGAAGAGCGAGTGGCAAAACAAAGTATTTGAGTTGCAAGATGTGAAATCGAAAGCGAAGGCCTGGGGCGAGCCAACGTTCTGTCCGAATCTCGGCGCGTTCCGATGTCCGGTGGAGGATTGTGGCAAATTGTATGCGAAAGCGTCGCACGTCCGTGCACACCTACGACGGCACAGCGGCGAGAAGCCTTATCAGTGCACGTGGGGCGGGTGCAGTTGGCGGTTCGCGCGCTCCGACGAGCTGGCGCGCCACCGCCGCAGCCACTCGGGGGACAAGCCGTACCGGTGCGGCGAGTGCGGCAAGCGGTTCGCGCGCTCCGACCACCTCGCCAAGCACGGCCGCGTGCACGCGCGCCGCGCCGCCGCCGCAGCGGCCGCGGCTAAAAGAGCGGTTTCTTCGGCGTATCGTTCGCGACGTTTGTTATGATAATACGTTATGAACTTGTAAGCTCTCCGAATCGAATTTATTAAGTATATTGTTTTAATTGCCATATATACTTACCTACTTACTACCGTCGTTTGTAAAATTTAGAAAATAATAATGCATGTTTGGTTGACAAGTTGTAAATATAGAAAAAATGTATGCATAGAACGTATGTTTTATTTTAAGCTTATACTGATACTTAAATAATTGTTTGTATAAAAGAAATCTTTTATTAATGAACTATACCTAAGTTAGCGTAAGTGTAGAAAATAATTATTTCTATTTCATACTCATATTATAACAAAAAATCTCTGCCAATGAATTTCATAAGCTAAAATATTTATAGATTATATACGACTTTTTATGTGAAATATAGCCTTTGCCTACTTGTTCATATTTGAATTATAGAATATTAATTGGCCGAATTTGGTATGATTCTCCTATTTATCGATTTATTTTGTGCTAATAAAGTTTCTTGACTTGACGTTTCAATGCATTTGATTCATCATCGTCTCTTTTTTAGTACTTATATACCATATTAGAATTTTTATTTTCATTAGTCGCAATGTAAAAGGACTACAAAATTTACAAAGTTCTAAAAACGGAGTTTTAGGTTTGGTAATATGTGTTTTTAAATATCAAAAATTCATTAAAAACAGCAATAGATGAAAAGCTACTTAAACAATAAACTACAGGTTAATTTTGTTATAATAATTACCTATTTACATCGACATATTCACTGGGCATTAAATTAAGCGGTCTATCAAAATATAGGCAATTATAAATCTCAAAGAGAAAATGTCTAAAACAAGGCAATGTACCCACTTGCACTGATATTTCCATCACCTAGAATTATTTAGTATCACCTACTGGTAAGCTTAAGCAAGATCGAAAAGACACTAAGTTTATAATAGGGGAAAGTAATAAAATTAGGAAATAATTATTTTAATACATTACAATGCACATACAATTAACTTCTGTTCTTATTTTGTTCAATTTAATATTTTCCGAGACCAGAGTTGTGGAAAATACAGTTTCCACGTGTTTTGTTTCAATTACTTATTATTAACTAGCCGGTGCCCGCGTTTGATTTAACAAAAAAGTTATTGTTAAAATTTTAAAGTAGCCTAATTTACTACTTGTTACATCAGCTATCTGCCAGTAAAGTCCCGTTAAAATCGGTCCAGCGGTGCCAGAGTTTAGCCAGAACAAACAGACGGACAGACAGACAAAAATTGTAAAAAAATGTTATTTTGGTATATGTAGGTACCTACCTACCGTATTTCGATACATTACGCATTTAGTAAAAAGCGGTTATTTTAATATTACAAACAGACACTCCAATTTTATTTATTAATATAGATTAATTAATACTATTTAACCGTTATTATGGGTGTTCTCCTTACTTCAGATCTGTCTGTGAGAACACTGATGGTACACCACTAACAGTATATTTACTTAGGCAAATGTATACTTGGTAGATACGATGTCTACACTATACTGTCTTTAACTGCTGCTGCATTTCGTTCCTACCTCAAATCCATTTCTTTAAAGCTGTAAATTTTTGATAAAAGTAACCACATACTTTGGTTATTAACATTTTATGAGGAAAACATAGAGATTTAGGCATCAAGATAATAATTAGGCTGTAAATCTCCTTATATCTTGTGAAAAATTATAATTATTTGATTATAACGGCTACGTAAAACTGAAATAACGATTATAGCTGTTAAATTCGCTCCAGGCATAGATTTTGTGTGCCGCCAAATTTTAATGTTGCTATATTGGTCAAATCAAGCCCCATGTTATTGCCAGATTACATAAATACTACATAAAGAGTTTAAACATATTCTAATGTAAACAAACTAAACCTATTTCATACCTATATTTTAAAAACACATTTGAAAATTCAACAAAAAAAACATTGCTTCAATTATGCTTCACAAATAAGTAACTTTCGCCTTAGTAAAATTTAAGACTTCAACTGTTGTCTATGACTAAATAATATAATAGACTATGGCATAAGATAATCCTACCAATTGAGAAAACATAGTTGTTACTAGAAAATGTATACTTCCTTATAGTCTTTCAAAGTTGATCTTATGTTTTATAGATACACGATTCAATTCAACTCTAGATACAAATAAAAATGGTGGTTCAATTTCTATAAAATATTTTGTAAATTGAAATAAGTTAGAGGTACAATTGAATGTGTATAAAAATTTGTGAAACTTTTTACCAGGTTTGATATTGGAATTGTACAACTGGTGCGATTACGTGGTGCGTAAGCGAGAGTTATATATGACAAATAACAGGTTGTCGGAGACACCGAAATCTGCAGTTTTGTGTACTCAGAAGCGTTGTTTTTAAATGCCAGTGTCGATCAGTTCCACGGTACGACTGGATGAGTTCAATATGTTAAATTGATTGATATACGCCAGACATTAGTGACCGTTTCTAAAGAAGCGAGCTTGACAAGTAGTATTCAATCAGCATGTGACCCACATCTGAGATTTCTCTTTATTGTATTTTGCTACTAATTATATATCTGGATTCATACGCATATAGAACAAGCTGTGATAGAATCCGGTGGCGGCCTGAAAGCCGACGATAACGTCCGCGGTCATGACATTTTCTGGTCTTGTCACGGTTGAGTACAAGCTGCACAGCTCTCAGGAGGTCCGGCATATATCGACAAAAACACACGGACGCCACTAAGATACGGCGATACACAAAAACTATTGCAAAAAACCTTATGTGGGAAGAAAACAGTGCGAGATTCCCATGTGTGCAACTTTTATGAAAAAATTATTGAGATGCACAAAATGTTACAGAAGATAACGAAAGGAAATACTAGCGAAATAAACGAGGATACATCTGTACAATAATTAAAAATTCACAGTGAACGCAATCATGCAGTATGGCTCATGCTGAAAATCATAGATACATTGTGCAGGTTTGTTACATTTGTGTTTATTTAAACAATTAACATGATAATATAAAAGTTGTATAATTACTAAAGGCCCAAATAATTTTTGATAATACTTCTCGATAAGATTAGGTATCAACTGGTAGTAATTTATTATAAACTGTTATAAAGATAATGAGCTCTGATGACCTTTAGCACTTATTGTCTAAAAGCAATTGTTTCAAACCACTTCACTGTTTATATATCGTTTTTTCATTTTTAATTTGCTTTGTTTTTTCATTACTTCTTAAGTTTGTGGTCTTATGGTAATCAATAGGTAATTGGATGTATTATAGTAAGAATTTTCTCATTTTGCACATATCTAGAGGTACATATTTAAATATTACCGAACACACATTTAGGCTCTATAATAAAAAAAAAAGCTTTAAAGTTAAATTAAGTAAAAGTAACAATAGCTTTTCTTTTAACTTTAGTTTAAAAAAAGTAACAGCCTCTGTTATATAAATTTTAAGGTAATAGTTATTTTTCACACTAATAAGAGTTAATGAATTATACATTAAATTTTGTATCCTTTAAGTATTAAAAGTTACAGTGTATTATTTGTTTAAGTATGTAGGCAAATAAAAGGAAAATTGTTATATATTATTGTGGTTGTGTGAGTAGGATTTACTTAGTAATTACAGTTATTTGACCCTCCACGTTCACTACAAGTGGATTTCTCACAATACCATAAGTTGGGATTATAGTACTATTGGAAATACTTCTTTTCTAGCGCCTTTGCTAGTGCTCCTGTAGAAATCTGGAAATATATAGTTATTTCTGTAAGCATTACTATAAGAAACCTCTGATAAAATTCTATCTAAAGCTAGGAGCCAATGTTTTTCCAGTTTGAGTAAAAATTCTATTAACTGTATAGGTGTTTGTGGGAGCCCTCTCCGCCCAGTATGAAGCCCTTTCGGTGGAGGCGTCAAAACAAACAAG
Source organism: Myscelus amystis hages (assembly GCA_018244895.1). Taxonomy (NCBI): domain Eukaryota; kingdom Metazoa; phylum Arthropoda; class Insecta; order Lepidoptera; family Hesperiidae; genus Myscelus; species Myscelus amystis. Next base: position 6,807 of record DWQT01000529.1, on the reverse strand, counting down.
CTCTGAAGAAATTGTGAGCTGCATCGCTGATAAGCTCAACTTGAGCGATGGATCCGGGGGGCCATATGAAATGGCCGAGGTATGAATTTATTTCTAAAACACTTCTTTGTCTATATCTAGCATTGCCAATTCTATTTCATATTGATTAGATTAATTTTGTTTTTTGTCTTGAGTTGATTATAATCACTGATAATAATATCAATTTTTTGTCTATTTTTAAATTCTTTGTTGCTTTTTACATTTAGATCAATGATAAGTAAATTATTTACAAGTGTATTGTGGTAGTTAAATTATTAAAATCTCTTACAGTTATCAATATAACTTTGTTACATAAAAATTTATATTAGTTTAGTTAAAGATATCTATAAACACTACAGTCTGCTCTGCTTCTTGTTATTAATGATTTCAATGAAAGTGCAATTTCATGCATATTTTAAAATTCTGTTATGGTTAAAAAGAGCGAGAAAACATTACAGCCATTCAGGACTTGACTCTCTTTGTTTTATATCTCCCTTATGTTTATCTTAAACATACAATGTAAACTAGTACAATCACCAAGCTACATAAGCAGTGCAAACAAACAGCCTTTCAGTTTTAAAATGTTTGTAGATAAAACTATATACATACATACATTGACAATCTATGGTGATATTAAAAAGAGGCAATGTTTGCGAGTGATTTTGAATATAGGAGGTAATCTTCAATGCTACTCATCCAATTTAAAAAAAAAATTCACCAGTAGAATACAATGTTCTCACTGAGTGGCAGAGTATTTAATTAAAAAAAAAAACTGTAGGGATCTCTACTAAAACTCGAACAATGTTATCCAAAGCGCAAAGAGACCTACAAAATTCCTTATATTGACTGTACTTCTAATTCTACAGACGATAGAACAAAATAATATACTACACCTTTGTAGAACACATCTATGAAAAGTTCATTCAAGAAGTTTTTTTTATCTTAATTATCCCCATGTGAAGCCATTTAGGTTACTAGTCAATATTAAATTTATACAAACAAATCTGTACTTAATAATATAAAGCTGAAGACTTTGTTTGATTGTTTGAATTCGCTAATCTCAAGATATATCGGTCCAATTTGAAAAATTCTTTCAGTGTTAGATAGCTCATTTATCGAGGAAGGCTATAGGCTATATAACATAACGCTGAGATGAACAGGAGAGGAGCAGCAATAAAAAATATTGTGACAACGGCAAAATCATTTATATGGCAAAGCAACGTTATATATGCTGGCACCATTTTGATGGAACTGAACGTAGATCAGTTATTATCATTTAATCTGTTTGCGTTGTTACCATGCATAGTTTTAGAATATAAAATTACCATTAATATTTTTCTTTATATTTAAGTTTTTAATCAGTCAATTCAAATTTTTTACCATTACTTAACTGTATATATGAGAAGTTACATAGGATTGAAATTTTCTTTAATTTTGCTACATTTTAAAATATCTCTGTTTAAGTTATTAAGTACCATGATAAGTATTTAAAAGTAATTTGTGCTCAATATGAGTTGTTTAATTTTATCAAAATAAGTCGTTCTCCAAATATGGAATATTGTATATAAATATTAATCAAAGTCCTTTATATAACATGTGGGCATACTTTTTTTTCTTGTACATAAACATAATTGGAACCTTGTCCACCTTGTGTGCACCAACAGATGTTTTAATCACTATGTGCATTCACATTAACGTTTTAAGCACACTCAATAGAAATTACTAGCTCTAATGATTTCTGAAGTATTAACCGTTATAAGGGTGCCAATAAACGTGAAAATATGAATATCTATGTTCAGAACAGTCTGCACTGCCTTATTCTTTTTTCAGTTCTTGTGCTGGAGAGTTCTTTTAAGTGGTAAAGTAGTTGTTTAAAAATTCGATTTTTTTGAAGTTTGAAATGTCAAAATTGAAATATAGCCTATATTATGGTTAGAATCGATAATTCCCTGTAAAGAAACTCTTCTGAATATAGCTCACATAATGGAATAAAAGAGGAAATAAGATTGTCATTTTTGAAGCTAGGAATGTAAAAATTTGTTTGAAATAAAAAAATCACGAGGGTATAAACATCGGACGCAACTAGCATAGATTATATGCTCGTATTTAATTAATCCTTAATTTTAAGGAAATAACCGTCATGTGATATTCCGTAGTAATACTATCCATATTACTTATTAAAAAAAAGAAGTAATTGCACTTAAGATATGCATTTGATGAATCATATTGTATTAATTCATTTCTTTGCATCACATCAAAAGCATTCCGAGTATTGTGATCGGTGCGCGGACGAGCCAGATGTCCCGCGCATTCGTTTGACGGATCGAGTTGGTAATGTTCAAATGTTACATATATTATTATTGTACCGGTGATGACTTGAATTTCTGTCTCATTCGGTTGGTCCGGGTCCAAATTCCGGTATCAGTGATCCATACAAATGTAGGTGCGTTTTGTAATTTAAATATCACTCGCAACGGTGAAGTAAAACATCGTGAGGAAACTCGCACACCTTTGATATATGATTTTTGAAGTGTGTGAAGTGTGAGACCTCGTAATGAGAGAGGACCCGCAGTGGAACAATGAGAGGGTGGAAAAAAAAAACAAAAAAAAAAATTGTTTAGCACGCGTTAACGATGGAACTTCCCGCCGCAACTGGCGTGCGCGTGCGCTGCTCTTCAAAATTGTCTACTTCAGATCGAATGTGTTTAAATAGAGACGAAATAGACTATATCTAGGAACGACTTACCCGGCCGTCTTATGCCAAACTAAACAGAGCCAGAGCTGTGCGGACTAGACTGCTCATAAATATACATGATATGGGCTTCTAAATAAATTCCTATGTAGCTATATTTATTACACCCAGCTACAAAACAAACAAACGTGCCATTCATGTTTGTTTCAATTATGTTTGTGCCGCAAAGGATTCGAACCCTCAACCTGTGAATTAGGAATCGCGGTCTCTAACGACTGGACCGAGAGGCCATTGTAGATAATAGATAATTGTAGATGATCTATTTGTTGTTACGTTCAGGTGGTGGGGGATATGGTCAGCGGCGAGTGCAAGGAGCGGCGGCTGGGCCCCAACGAGTCGCCCGTCGCGGTCATGCTGCTGTGGCCGAACAACAACTCTGGCCAGTACTACAGGTATGCAATACTATTATCTCATCTTTCTATTAAAACTCCTCAAACACACCTACTACACTGTACTGTATACACACTTTGCATAAGAATCAAGTATTACAATACCGATTGTCATTTAACATTAGTCCACTAATGTGCGCAACAGTTGTTTTTGTCTTCGTGTCTGGCGTTCTCGATGGATGTCTAGTAGGGATTTTGTCTCTAGTATCTTCTCTCTCTCTCTCTCTCCCTCTCTCCCTCTCGTTTACTTTTGTTGTGGTAAAGAAAATGCTCGCATTTTGTTTTTCACATATCACTACAAATTACCATAGTAGGGCGTCCAGTCAAACCAGATAACCAATGAAAATATGCGTATTTGCAGATTTTTTTTGAGTGCTTCAAATCCTCGAATTTTAAGTTGATCGTAAGTGACACATCACTTACTATGAGTGGCGTATGATTAATAAGGGATTAGTACCACTTGTTTGCGCCGTTTCATTCATCGTTCTGAGCAACGCAGGTATATTGTGATATTTAGTGTTTAAGTGAGTAAAAATTTTAAAAAGTGACGCATATTAGTGCGACACGCTCAAGTCACGTCGCCTGCGGGTGGACTATCAGCGTCGTCGGCATTATCGGCCGCTAATACACAACATCCTTCCGGCCGCTATTCCGTGACGCGAGACACAAAAATGTGAAGAAACACAACAGATTAATGAACAATAGTCGCGGCGTAATCGCTCGCGCTCGTCGCTCGGTATTTATTGAATGTATCGTATCGACGTTTATTATTATTTTCCTCGACCGGCGCGGTAATTAGCGGCAACAGCGCCAAAGTCGCCCCGCTACGTAATTATCGCGGGGCTGCAGTGAGCGACACACGCTTAGCCTTGCCGCCGCGCGGAATGCTTATTTACATTTACTTTTAGTTTAATGTACGTACTGTATTATCGATACAATTATTTTTCAACGTCTAGTTTGCAATGTGCGTCGCGTGGGTACCGCTAAATATATTTTAATAAAGGAAATGAAACTATTTACGTCTTTTTTTCTTTTCTAAACGAATGAAATGCATTATTTCTGAGACACACAATTGCATTGACATACTTGGTTTGTGCGACCTAATGGGCAATATTTATTCACTAATATGTAGGTATACCTATAGATTTTTTATTTATTTTTGATATTTCTGTAAATTTTGTCAAGTTCCATAAAGCTAATGTTTCTTTTTTATATATCGTATTGAACCTTTGTATTCATTACGTTTTATTTAGTTCAACGCTTGCCCTGTCATCATTCAAGCATTTAATATGCGACACGATCTTTACGACGCTTTGTATGTGATTCACTTTACACGTGAGAATATATAATTACAGCAATTTTGTTGCCGTAGGATACGATTGTAGTAACATTGCTATAATTAACGTGTATTCGTAATGTGTATATACAATAATTGAGTTGAGTGTATAAGACATCGCCACAGTTTAAACATTATTGGAAATAAACTCGATGCAACGAAGGGCTCGCGCGGCCGCCGGGCATGTCGTCGGTGTGCGTGAGTCACTCTTCCTGCCGCCGGCGTCCAGTGTGATAACAGCCATCCTGCCAATCAAACTTCAATTTTGCCGTTCGCCGCGAACATGAAACTATCTCGATATACATAAACGCTTAGATGCCGCCCGCATACGATGACCCAAAAGTAAATAGAGATCTATTCCCGTCATCTTCAATCTCGACTCGCCCGTGTTTTCATTAAAAATATTTGTCCGTGTCTCCTCAGGTTCTATTTACGGGAGAAGATACCGGACGAACCATGGATGGAAAACTTCTCGGTCGATCCGCAGCTGATCAAGGACTACTTCCAGAGGTTCCTCTACCAGCCGAAGGACCGCGAGTACCCCGACCTCTGCCAGCTGCCGGAGCTGAACGAGCAGACGCTGCTGGACAACCTCCGGGCCAGGTTCGCCGCCGGCTACATCTACACCTACGTGGGATCCATTCTGATCGCCCTCAACCCCTTCAAGTTCTATCCCATCTACAATCCCAAGTATGTGAAGCTGTACCAGAACAAACGGATCGGCTCCAGCCTCCCGCCGCACATCTTCGCCGTGGCCGACGCCGCGTACCACTGCATGCTGCGCGAGAGGACCAACCAATGTATAGTGATCAGCGGCGAGAGCGGTTCCGGCAAAACTGAGAGTACAAATTTCCTCCTCCACCATCTGACGGCACTCAGTCAGAAAGGATCTCACGGCAGCGGAGTGGAACAGACGATACTGAGTGCGGGACCGGTGCTGGAAGCGTTCGGCAACGCGAAGACTGCTCACAACAACAATTCCAGTCGTTTCGGGAAGTTTATTCAAGTTAACTACAAGGAAAATGGTATGGTGCACGGTGCAGTGGTGCAAAAATATCTCCTGGAGAAGTCCAGAATATGTAGTCAGGGTCGCAACGAAAGGAACTACCATGTGTTTTACTATCTGCTAGCGGGTGCTTCCGAACAAGAAAAAGAACAGTTACATCTGTTGAGTGTGGACAAATATAATTATTTGTCGAAGACCGGTTGTAGTGTAGTGCCCGGTGTCGACGAGCAGTACGAGTTCTCGCGGCTAAAGCAGTCCATGGATATGGTCGGCTTCACGTTGGATAAGCAGCGGCGACTGTTCGCCGTCCTCTCTGCGGTGCTACTTTTGGGTGAGTCGATCATCTACAAACACTTCACAAAATTTAACATATCGCAACTCTGCATATTTAGTATTGCACAGTTACTTTTATCTAAAACTTCCGATAACAGTCCCCATAGTATCATATCTTTGTCTAATATTTAATAGCCCGCTATCTCAGAGTGTATTATAAATGGTAATCGGTTACACTTATGTCATGTGTAGATAAGTAAAGAGTCATCGAGTTGATTGACTCTATACTTCTAGTTTAATTTGTTGCTATCAAAACACTTCAAGTTATTGTTATTGAACCGTTTCATTATTTTCTCCATATAAAACATTAACTTATTTTTCTATTCTTTAACATTTAAGGTCAACAACCCGACATGTTAAATATTTACAAATCAAGTGCATAATTATCATTAATTTAGATATGTAGCCCGTTTTGTATTCAGTTGTGAAGTTGTTTAACATTTAAAATCTCTTTTGCGCATACTATTACTTATCTCGAACTCTTCATGAGCAAATTTAAATGTATACACATATAAATATGTAAGTTACTTTTTTCACCTTTTAATGGTCCACTGCTGGACCGGGTCTCCTCTCATAGTGAGAGGGATACTACTACTACTAATTTTTAATTATTAAGAAATTACAATTTTAGTTTTCTTACAAATATACACAAAGTGCACATATGTAAGAAACAAAATTCCACCGTAAATACTAACACAAATGAAACTACATATACACATTGGTTAAAATTGTCTGCATCACTCATTTATATGATGTCGTGTAACAGTGCTATTGAATTCTTTTATTTTATAATTGCCTTGAATATTAAGAATTAAATTAACTGAGTTTTCAGATAAACCTTCAATATAATGTTTATTATATATAACTACTTTATAGGATTCATAAAATATTAACACTACAGTAGAAGCTCCTTATTCGCGCTTCCTTCATTCGCGGTTTCACTATTCGCGGATGAAAAAATTGTGACTCAAGT
>DWQT01000528.1:0-21751 GCA_018244895.1 Myscelus amystis hages | reverse complement strand
TGAATAAAATTAAAACAATATATCCTTAGGGCGCCAACAAATCGTAATTTCAACGTAATTCAAACGGTAAACGGTAGGTGGCGCTAACAGAAGGCTGTATCTGTACGTAACTAAATTTTACCTTATTTCTTAATGAGTCAGTGTTCCATTAAGCATGCGATATGTAGTTTAGTCGTAGACACAGGTGATCGACCTTAGACACAATTATATTATTAAAAAGCATCAGATATAAATAAAGTCGCCTCTAAGTATGTCATCAGGTCAACGCACTTTATTATTCTTTTCAGAATTTTCTTCTTTTTAGAATACAACTTCCTGAATTTGTAGGTCGTAAAATGCTAAAATTGTGAATTAAATTAATGGATTCTGTAAAGCCGTTCAAGATCCACTGCTGGACCAGGTCTCCTCTCATAGTCGGAGGGATTTTGACCTTGATATGTGTCTAAGATCTGTCTAAAATATATTCATGTCAGACGACCACCTCTAATAACTGATTAGTTATCGTTCCAGAGGCTTGAAATGGTCACACAGAACTCCCTACAATATACCAACGACTAATTACAAAGTTAACAGTGATGAAGTTAACACAATAGATTAAAAATGTATATAAAATACAATAGGTAAGGCGATCAGAGCCAATCATCCTGATCCGTAGGCGTCGTAGCAGCGCTACGCTGTGGCTACGGCCGTGCTACGGGTAAGCGCTAATTAATGTTGCGTACTCGTCTGCACTCTATTAACATGTTAATGCAGCGGATCTCTCGCCGCATTCTCCATAACTACATATATTTACATATACACATATCGGGTGCGGTGGGGAACGAGCTATTCCAGAACAACCAGACCTTATGTCACATTAATAATAATATCAATTGGTACCATTCCGCACGTTCATATTGGATTCTAATTAGGTAATTAAATGCCTGTTTTATAGCCTCTAAACAGACTATGTGTGTTTTTTATAATTCAGCGTAACAAAAGCAAACCGAAAGCCATGATACTCCACAATTGATTTGAAGCCGCACTGCATTCCATCTCAGTTGGAGCCTCTAGGCAACGAGGAGGATGACTGCTTAGCAAGTAAAATATGTCACTAAATTATGAATTTTACAAAATCAATATTTCGCACTTGAATATTATGAATATGAATTATTTAAATATGAATTTTAAATTATAGCGACCGCTATAAAAAGCATAAAATAGGTATTGGTATTTCATAAGTAAGAACCAACACAGACAATAAAACTCCGTACAAATGCATATCTGCCTTATTATTATTACATACATACATTGCTATATCACATTTAATAGAGTATGAACCTACCAACACGTCCGTCCACTGGAAAAACCGATCTGGGTGTAGCCGCAGTCTAAGTTGCTGGCAGTCAAAAGCCACCCTAAACGACCATAAAATAACAGCCGTAATTGGTATATAATATCGCCGAAGCGCCGGGGGCCGTGGGATCCGGAACACTCCGCCTCGTCGATGACGGCGTGACAACTTGACGTAAACGATTATATCTAAAGCACCTCTGTCGTGCTGCGGTTAGCTATACGAATACACACAACAGAACGCTTAATTTTTAAATAATTGCCATAAAGCATTTATGGTTCAGCCGTGGTATTTTATTGTCGTTAAAATCGAATGGAATTTAAAATTTCCTGACACAAAATTAGACTTATTTCATAACAAATTATGTTAAAATTAGTGACGGTATTAAAAACAACTTAATACAACAGTTTCGTTATAGCACAAGAAACCAGATATATATAAAGGATTTCATGAGTGTTAGAATGATTTTCTCTACTATTTTTCTATACCATTCTCTAGGCCTCTAAGTGACTTTATTAGACTGTAGTAAATTTTTATATTATCATCACGTTGGTAACTGAACGTTTATTTTAGCAGTTTAACAGAAATTATAGCGATGATTTTGACAAAAATCGATATCTACCGTAAGTGCCGTACCGTAAGTCTAGGTTCAAATCTTACCAAAACCGTATATCTTTTGTTACTTTTTGTGTTCTCTGAAACGCTATCTCCATTTCGATGTCAATTACTTTGATTCTCTTTTGTTTTATTTCACGTGATACATCGTGAACAATCGAACACATAGCCAAGAGCCACGATTTGTATATAATGGGTGATACCGAGGGGCGTGGGAACGGACGCACGCGGACACCTACCTTTCATCGCCGGGTGGTGGATATCGACGATTTTCCACTTGACCGCATAATATTTCACGAAAGATACCTAAATGCGCACTTAAGCTACCGAGGCGTGCTTTTTTACAACGTGAAATGAAGAGTTAATAGGTACAGTCTGGGCAAGACTGCTTCATCCTAAACTACACCTCACGTAATATCAGATATGGTAAATCAAAAGCCTATTTCAAAATAAAAACAATCTGGATGCCAAGTTCCACTTCATGTTCTAGTTTTTTTTTTATTGTTACCCGATACTTTAATTACTAACAGAACATTTATTTATATAGACTTTTGTAATTGGATACATTTAAATCTATACGTCTATTACGCCTACCGTAGTCCATATGCGGAAACATTTAAAATGCCCTCACTTGTTACTTTCCCATATTTAAGTCTACCTGCAGGTTTTCCACGAGTATATTTTACGTTGTTATCAAACACTGTTTATTCACGGTTTAAATACTATAGCGAGACCAACTAACAAGCGAACACCTTTTAAATATTTGTGCATGAATACTACGTTTGGTAACGAAAACTAATATTAATTTTTGTTTACATGTACCGCTATAGCACTTATATTGAATATGAGATGAGGACAACAGGAAAACGACGTCTGTTCTGTTTTCAAGATGTCGTATTTTGAAACAATATTACGAGCGCACATGCTCATTTAATGCAATTTTCGACACGGCTCTGAGATACTCGGAGAACATTTAAATTTTATTAACATTAAGGCTCAAAGCACATCTGCGTGATTCTCCGACATCCAACATTCCTTCCGTGGGCGATTCGAAGCGAAGCGAACGCGATATCGAAGCGAGTGTGACATCATGTCAATTCTTTTGACGTTAACTTGGTAAGACGCGCTGCCGCCGCCCACGCCACCGCGTTTCAGTTGGAATTAAACGTCATGGATGGACGGAGTTCAATATTATTAGAAAATCCATTTTGAAATGAATATAAAATTGTATATTTAGAAAGGCATGTTCATTGGAAATTTTGTAATTTGTACGGTGAATTACGAACCTAAAACTTAACCCACACTATGCAAAATGACAATTACGTGTATACTTATAAATATATAGTAGTAATCGTAGTTATTTTGGCAGTGTTCTAAGGTTTATTATTACTGTTTAAGGCAGTGTTGTTTCCTTCATCGCATGATATAGAACTTTATTGGGTAATTAAAGTGTCAACTTCATTTGTTTCATCGCGCTATTGTCGCGCCGCGTCGCCTTCGCGCTCCTCCGCGCGCCTCCCTTAAGTCCCTTAATTCTCGTAACCCAGCTATCGCGTAAACCTTGTCACGTCTGGTATTTATTTGCATACTAGATTTTTCAGTGCATTCCTTACGACTGCACATACGTATTAATAAAAACATGAGCAATGGATACAACGCAGCATACATATATTTATTCAGAGATTCTCTATACTAAATATTTTCTATGAATTGTAAATTTAACGTCTGCTTCCTGATCTTATGATCATGGACCATGGTTTATGGTCTTTATGGTGATGATCTTGCCGTGGCGTCGTACATTTGTGTTTCAAGACACGAATACAAATATGAAGCGTATTATTTAATTAAATTACAATAATATGCATCACAACTGACTGTCATTAATTTACTTTCTGTCTGTCTTCTAGCTGTCTTTCACATAGTTGTATTTTAGTAATAAGTTGATATCTACAATGGCACGGTTTACCGCAGAAACAAATCAACGACTTCCTCTGCTGTGATACACTAACTTCCCAGCACAACATGTGTTTTAACATAAGAAAATTCCGATGAAACCAAACACAACGCCATAAAGTCCTAGCCGTCCTCAAGTCCCTCAATAGCTTGATTCGAGCTGTGTCGTAAGGCAAAGTCCCAATCAAGGTGCCTAAGCTTAAAGCTTAAAGATTAAAGAACCCAGAAAGGATCTAGGGTCGATGGATAATGTCCGCATATTAGACGCAACTAATTTCATACACATCGTCCGTTTCAATTTTGACGAAGAAAAAATATTCAGTAACCGTCCTTTTAATTACAATCTAAACGGTAGTTTGACCGTAAACTCTGGCTACAAATCGATTTTTCTTGTTATGCGTCATTGGAACGCTATAAATAATTTTTGGTGTGCGACAGAGAGGGTACATTGCGGGGCCGGGAAGGCGCGCGGGCGACGACTCCGCACAAAATATTGTGAAAACGCCCGAAGGAGCAAATCCCATCCCACGCGTAATTCGCGCAGTTCGCATTCACAGTTGGAACCTTAGTGTGACCGGTGAAGTATCATGTCCGGACAGAGTAATTAAACAGCGTTAAAAGCATACGTAAGCCATTTTTTTATTACAAACATTAGTAAATAATGGTAATAATAATATTAAACATCAACTCTTTAATTTGCGCACTTCTGACTTACACGCTTCATTAGGTTTCAAGTCATTGCTACTCTTCTTAGCGCGCATGTCCATTTCTCGTTGACTAAATCTTTTCTGTTAATTTAATGAGATACAAAATTAGTTATTACGTTCATCAATGTTTATCGCTGTCATGCTATCTGAATGAATTCATTTGCTTTTGTGTTTATATAAATATTAACTATCTACGTACTTGTGTATGTTAATGACCACCAACTAAAATTCAAACCATATAAGTACAAACCATTCATATTTGGGCTTCGTACATTTATTCTTAATTTAAATTAAAATCCGTTTAAATACATCATACCTATATGATATTGTCTTGCTTCTCAACTACACGCACTTAATGTTTTAAATGCAGAACATAAATAACAATTCCGGCTATATTTAAATTAGTCGTTTCAACACTCTTCTTGTTTTAACTGTGTATTGTGTATGAAATTTTTGGTCTCTTTCTATCACGTATCGATTGTTCAGTGGAAAAATGAGATAATGCATTGAGTAATAGAGATTTTTATTAATTCAGGTGACATCCAAATAATCGGATCGCTTACTGGCGAGTGGATACTGTTACGAGAAGAGAACGCCCTTCCTGACTCTTGCATCTATAAGGTATGTAGAATACAGAATGTTTAATTGACATTAATATTTTTCTATTATATATCAAATGTCAAAATGCGAGATAGTAAACTATATCCAACCTGTATATTATCTACAAAGCGTAGTAAGTCATAAATGTAATGTAAAAGATTAATTTGACTGTTAAATTTTCTATTAAAACATTTTAGTGTGTTCCCAAGCGTATTTCCAAAGGATTAAATAAACCTTCAAAGAGTCAAATCCTAACGAAGACCCCCACTACTCCTACAATAATCGATTTATTGTTTAACGAGTATAACGGCCGACGCCCAGCAGGTATACTTAAATAGCTCAATAAGAATATATTTTAAAAGTGTTCTCGAAATTAGTCTATTAATAGCCATTCGCTTCTATATTTATACGAAATCCAACAGTTACATAACTAATATTTGATACTGACTATGAAATGCCTGCACCTACTAACGGACCGGACATCTGATTGATTGCATCCACACGTGAAGAAAGAAATGTGCTTATCCCACAATTTTCTATTTATGGACCAAGAGATAATATATGTATGTAGATACAAGTTTGTATGATAAACATACATTCAATGGTGACTTTCATTTGTTATCTATCAATGTCAAATAAAAGTTATGTCATAGTTGCAAACAATTATCCCTTCATCCCCGAATATCATCCCCTTTATCTGCCGATTCGCCTGCTTACACCGCAGTCAGGGGTTATAAGCTTTAGGTTTTATACGTTTCGAGGCGATACCGTACGCGGAACTCAGGGATGTTGAAGGAAAATAACTGAAAAATTAAAACACTCAAAATTTGCGCTCACCGTCGACGGGGGTAAACTACAATCAAAATGCAATTTGCGAGCCCCGCGGAAGACATGTGGTAATAGAATAACGTGTGACGCGGGACCCTAATTTGAATTATCAATCGATTATTAATAGCCCGCGGTCGATGACTCGGCGAAATTCTTTCAAACTCGCCCGATCGTCGCCTTTTACAAAAGAAAAATTGATTGAGCCATTGTGAATAACAAAAGTGTGCGCATAAATTTAAATAACAACTTCGCATGTTCAGCGCGAAGAGCACTGCACCTAGCTTGTTGGACTTTTATTCTTTTCAATAGATGTTCTTGTTCAATAGAACGAGTACATATACATACATGAAACATATGTACAATGATATTCAAATAGAACAGATCTGTACCGAAGTTAACTAAGAATAAACACACTTTTATAAAAACTAGTGGTCGGCGGTGGTCGAAATTCGACCATAATAAATTTGTATATGCGATCGGTATTTCATGTTTTATTTAAATGGGGTAAATAAAACTTTTCTGTTTGACATTCACTGTATGACATGACAATATGTATGCGTGTAACAACAACGTCTGGTTGTGTGCGTCAAATGCATGGTAGTGTGTGTGTAATGTTTTATTAATTTAGTTAATGTATTGTATAAGCATTATTATTGAATAATATTAGCGTTCTGCACTTCTCCTATATATAAATTATAAGTGCGCCAAATTTCATACTCCTCCGTCCGCGCAATTTCTCTAAAAAAGGGGTCTAAAGGTTTTGCTTCACGTATTAATATAATGATAATTTAAAGATACAACTGATAAAGGTAGCTTACGTACCAGACAACCTGAAAGTTTCGGCACAGTGGTTATCAATCAACTTCGGTACCGAGGATCGCGGATTCGATTCTCACCCAAGATACTTTTGTGATTTGTACGAATTAATGCGAGCGGAACATCAGATCAAGAGCTTAGAAAAGCTAGTCAGTTCCAAGCTAGTTGTGATCATTAGACCGCCTACCGCTATGAGAAATAGGCATGAATATATTACAGTCCATTCACCAAAATATTCGTGTTGTAGAAACTGAGATTACTTGAACTTGATAGGCTTTTATCTAGGTATGTCCTTGGTTGTAGGTTATATGTTAATATGTAAGCGCTTAGCGTGACCCAGAATGCGCTAGGAATGTCGCTTCCTCTTGTTAAGTTACTTTAAGCATCGGTAAACATAGGTCTAGTGTTAGAAAATAACGTGTATGAATTTTGAAACCAGTGATTATTGGAATATATAAGTATTTCTTATTATTGAAAAAATATCCAATTTATCTAAACATTCACGCTTTTATACGTAGAGGTAAGCATAGAAAACAGATCCGCACCAGTTAAAATCCAGACAATCTTGTTTCGCCTTTTCTACCTACTTTAAAGTCATCACATACCTTACCCACTAAAGGTAGTCTTGACCTGATATGCCTCTTACACTCCTGACGGTGTAACTCTTCAGAATTACGTCACTGCGTTTTTAAATCTTCACCATTTTATTCTCACGCGCAGTACAGGTTCAAACGTGTTTGAACTAAGAGTTTCTCCACGCGGCAATGAAGAATATGTTACAATTATTATTATGTTTTTAATTATTACTTTGAATTCTAACACACTCAAAATACAACGGAACTCATGAATTTACGCATGTAAAGTAGTGAACTTTAATACGTGTAATAATGATATCAGAGGATTATAAAATCTACGCAATTATGGAACAAAATATATTTTTGTATGCTTCTGATTGGTAATTTCTAAAACTGTGAAAAATCATAGTAGTAGATAATAATTACAGTAACAGATACTGTATTTCTAATGGGCTATTTTCTATTCTGATTAGAAACTAAAGAGTTTCTGATTAAAAACTAAACTAAAATAAAATATAAAAAAATAAATAAATAAAGTTCACAGAGCTACTCGTATGTATGTGTCGGAGTGCATAATACGTATGAATGGTGAGCTGAGTGGGCGATGTAAGATCCACCTTTATTTTATGACCTAAAAGTATACACGGAGAAACAGCAGGTGCCTCTAGCATAATATAAAATATAATTTCGCTGGAGAATGCACATGATGGTCTTAACAATAGTTATCTAACGTGCCTTCCAATTCCAGTGAGAACAATACTAATAAGACATAATAAAAAAACAATTAAGCAAAAACTTTTGCGAAGTAAAAAAAATTAAGGAAGGACGTAGAAGGTCAACTGGAAGATAAAAAAGAAAAAGCTCCGGACATTACCGTTCGTGAATTCACTCACGTAGGTATCAAAAGTTCATGTGATTACAAAATCCCGTAGTTTATGAGATTGGAAACTATTTTCACTTTCCCCTCTTAGTGGAGGTAAATTCAATCGTAAACAATATCACTACTACATATTTATATCAGTGTTTTAGTAATTCATTTAATTTTGAGGTTATAACGTCATAGTTCACCGATACCTCAAAAACAGGTACACTAAACCCTGTATTTTATTATTAGTGTTTGTAATAAGCGATTAGAATAATAGGAATTTTTTTCCATATATAAACACACTAGCTTTTGCTCGCGGCTTCGCGCGCGTTTAATTCGGAGTAAAACAATTCCCCTTTCCCTATACCGTGAAATTTCCTGCTATCCTTGGAATACCTAAATTCATATACTACATTTTTACTTATTGCCATTATGAAATTCTGAATAGCAACGCGTGCGAAGCCGCGCGCATAGCTAGTATAGCCTATAGCCTTCCTCGATAAATGAGCTATCTAACACTGAAATAATTTTTCAAATATTTCCTGAGATTAGTGCGTTCAAACAATCAAACAAACTCTTCAGCTTTATATATTAGTATAGATATAGATATTAGGACAAAACAGAGACAGTAATCTGATCCAAAACCAGGTAGAGCCTATAAAGATTTTTCAAATACCTTTTAGTAAGTATACATAACGGTTTGAATAACTCAATTTAGCGTAACAAAAGCCACACCCTTAACACAAGGTCGGAAGTCCTACATTCTTCGCGAGAGGACATTTTCAAGAAGAAAGCGTCTGATTAGTCAGGCGGCCTTGTGCGCAACGGTACTTAACAGATTTACGTTACCATGTCATTTTGAATGTTTAAGTAAATAAATGACTTTAAATGGTTTTTGGGTGTCGGTCGCATTATAAGCGTAATAACGGTCAAAAAACGCGAGTAGATACATTTTCTTTTGCATGCGTTGTGTCTTCGAAATGGGTGGTGAAAGACCTTTCTTCAGAGGCATTCGTAACCTTAAATGTCGCAAGTATATAGGCGAAGATGATACTTTATGACGACAAGACTATGTGTTCATCCAGCCTTACCTGTATTTTTATTTTTACGTGAACCTACGAATTTTAAATTTGGAAATAATTTATGAGTTCTAAATAATACCGTAAAATCATTGGGATTATCACGAAAATATACCATAATACGCTTAACTAAGAAGTATATTGATTGTATTCAAAACAAAGGAAAACTTAAAACTCAGTCATTCGCAACGTCACACGTAAGCAAATCTAAGTGGAACTGCGTGTCTAATGACCATAGCTAAGTTCCATTATTTGAATGATGGAACAAATGTTCTGTAAAAGACGCATAATACCAAATGTTTCGGTAGTAACAGTGAACACAGTGTGTCAAAATTAATTAAATTAAAGACAGATTAATTAAAGATACAATTACGGAAGCGGATGTATTTATTAATTTAATTACAATTCCAAAATTAGTATACAAATGGTTAGATTATTAATAAACTAAGTATAATGTTGGCGAAAATGAACATAATATTACGAAACATAATTTGAGGCAAAAAGTAATATTTTTGAAATATAATAATTCAGATAATAATTAATCAGATTATGTAACATGGTTTCGGTAAAATTTTGTTCATTATTATTAATAGTATTAATAGAGTTTGGTTAGAGATTTTTAGCAGCCAATCACAACTGTTGCTAGCTCTTTCGCGAATAAAAAAAAATTAAGACCGCAGACAGTCTAAACTGTCAACGAGACAGCCAGCCAGCGTTACATCATTCGGAAGCCTCTCCCAAAATTTCTGACCCCATTTTAGTCCTCGCCGAGTACAGTCGTGCACACTTTCACCCGCGAAATGCAGTAACATTTCGTATGTAACAATTGATGTACACTTGAGCTCAATTACTCAATCGCTTTATAATGATTCATGGTCAATGCGCGAGTGATTTTAATAAAATTGTTATTGATACATATTTCGTAACTCAAATTAGATGATTTTTTTTTTATTATAGTCATCATTATTGTGAACTTTATCTATACTTTGTATGTTGGGTCAATGAACTTTGTTAGTATTGCTGTCTTGCTCAGTGCCAGTTCTAAATAAAGCAATCACTAATCATACTCAGGTTACTATACGGTTGATTTCTTTTTAATTACTTTGACTCATTAATGATACTGATATGCAATCCAATCATCCTGTATACTAGATATTATGTTCCTACCTTAGCGCAAACTTTATAAAAATTTAAATGTTTTTCTTATATTGTAGGTTGCTCTAATTTTCCTTTATATGCGATAGAGATAGGAAACAGTGTGTAATGAAACTTAAAAATGGCTTTGGTGATAATGTTCTATATGAGTTATTATTTTATAATCGTTTATAAAACATAGTTCAGCAACAAAGAGGTAGAGTTGTAGAGTCGAATTGTAGAGTCGATGTCGTAGAGTCGAAATGTCCCATGAGGGTCGATCGGACCACGTGTAATTAAAAGTAAAAGTTGAACGAATAAATTTGAACTGGTCGAATCGATTCGAATAAAATTTGACGAGGTGATATCGTGTGCAGAACTCATTCAAAAAGCCGGGTGTTCCCTCGACCGCCTTGTGTAATGATCATTGCAATGTATCTAATAACGATCATTAAACGATGCCTAGATTTTTTTGAAGCAGCATGTATTATGCAAGTGCTATACAGGATGTTTTTATTAACACAGTATTAAATAATTACAGTGATGTAAATGAGTAAAACTGAATAGGACTTATCTCACTCTAAATACTAAAAAACTAAGGGAACGTACTAAAGACTGGTAGCTCGATTGCTATTATTTAACTAGAAGGATTTTTTAACTCGATGTGTCTATCACCTACATCCAAACTAATACAAATGATAGAAACTGTAACTATATGGAAATGATACGAATCTTACCACTAAATACTTTTTGCTACGTTCGATAGTCTATGCAGTGCAATAGAATTGATTTTCAAAAACACAGTACGATTTAAATGTTAAAGAAAAGCTCTAATTTTATCTTGCATTCGAAAAACAAACAAAAGTCACGTCCCTAATTTGCAGTTCATTAACAAATAATATAATCAAGCATATAAAAGGGGTGTGACAGTAAATTAAATAAACGACTTACACAATAACTTACAAAGCCGCTTGTATCAACAATGTTCACATTCAAATTTAATACAAAGTCAATACACCCATTGAGACTGTTATGTAAGTTATATTAAACATTTATATTAATTCACACGGTTATCAATCTGCTGGTTATCGTTATCTCACAGCCAATTAGAAAGATCTTGGATGTTATGTAATCGATCGGATGTATTAATGTAAATTAATTTCTAAATTATGAAACGAAACTTACATAGAGACAGCGGCTGGAATAACCTTCGCGTTTTTTGGTGCGTCTATTCAATTTATTTATAAATACGTTGAGTGATTTAGATTTTACTGTTCGGCACCCTGGGTACTAAATGTTACATGCGTTTTAATATCAAGTGTCGAGAAAATTTGTCACTAGCAGTTGCCCATGTAAGTGCCGATAGTGGTTTTGGCTTATGTACAAATATCAGCTAGATTTCTAGGTATGTCCGAAATATTGAAGCACTCTCTCTAGATAATATGTGTCCTCTGGATGTTCTTTCTAGTTCATTATCATTTCATTCTCTAAACACGCGTGTATATATAATGTTTGCCTGAACATACACTGATTATACAAATTAATCATAAACTGCAATCAATGGTCATAAACTTGAATTAAAACATCCAACAATGTTAATCCGTTGTGAGAATAGTCGAGAGACTAAGTTAAAACTTTCTTCTATTCATATGTTTCATCCCGGAACATAGAATCACATGCAGTGCGCCTCTTTACTTTCGAAATTGCAATCCACACCGAGATTTCTACCCACCTGCATATAAAATAGTCATATATGGCCCTATAACTTCTAAAAAAATTACATTTAAACCAGCGAAAAAGTGAAATTCAAAGATAGGATCATCAATGTCCTCACAATGTAATGTTAACAACAATTACATTTGAATATGTTCTAAAAACTTGTAATTATTTTTAAGGATTGCTTTTGTCGATAAGTTTTCCTCATGAATACTAGGTTTTTATTTAAATTCCTCAAAACCACATTAATAATACCATTTTGTTTTTGATATTAAAATATCATTTCGTCTGTAAAATACGAGTATCTTATTTCAAATAATTGACTGAATACTAAGACCATTTAATATTATTGTTGGCTCATGTTGACTACATTTAGTTTCTGACTATTTTCGATGGTTGTTTACAACATGACATGACATCCGAACTCCAGAGCTGTCGCGTGCGAATGACAGAAAAGATGGCACAGCGTATCTATGGTCTCTGTGTGTGGTCGCACGTTGAAATGCGAGGCCCAGGCATTCCTTTCCGGTTTTTGGCCATGGTCCATCGTGACCCCAAAACGAATGATTAAGGAAATAGCTACATATCAAATTAGGCATGAACTATGCGACAAAACACTAGTAACTATTTTTTTCTCTTAAATAAAGAATCAAATACCAATTTTGCCTTTAATAACAAAAAAGATGCGATTCGAAGTATTAGAAAAATTTTTAAATTCAAATTTGGACGGATTCAGAATTTATTTACGTGTAAAATACCTAATACTCCTTTGCCCTATCATAACAAATATTGTATATCATTCTGAGATAAACCTTTGGTCTCCTGTCAATAGTATTATCATCCACTAGAACTCATTTACGTAATCCTAAAATCCGATTCCAATTTCAAAATTCACGTGCAATTCAGTTTCACTTATACGCGAACAGCATTCGGCGCAAGATGCCTCTGCTTTAGTAATTACCTTTATGCCATTATAGGGTTTGTTCGCGAGCTTTTAAGTGCGTTATTGGTATGCATGTACATATAGCATAGAGATGTTAGTTGGGTTGCGGATGAAAATTCAAACAATCGCACTTTTTCTTTCGTTTCATTTACACTGACTTCACAAACGTAAGAGTGCGTATTTATTTAGATGTAAACGCAAACTCCGCTTTCTAACATTCAATATTTATTTTTCTACTTATCCTTACGTTGCCGCTTACATCAAGCACATCAGTTAGCATCGTCGTCAAACAGTGCGCGTTTACGTCACAATAAGAAAACCGTAGTGGGGAGTCGAAGGATAAAATCCATCAGAATTTTGGGAACATACCATAACTTACCCGACATTGGCACTTGAAGTACACCGGCTTCAGATTCAAAAAAGGAACGATGTGGCGGATATTAACGGTTTTTGCCATTCTGGCGACGGTGTATGCCAGCCCAGTGGAACACGGGTTAGCGGAAAATCTCGTGGGTGCGGTTTCTGAGTGCATTGAGAGCGACACGTCGCTGTGTTTGAAGGTGATTAGTGAATTATGTGTTGTCTAAGTGAAGTGAACGACCAAACAAAGGAAAAGCTGTGTCAGGTCGCGAAGTTAAAATGCCATACGTTTAGGCGTCTTAATTACGACGCGCCTACAATTCAATGAATGTTTGTTTAATGTAAAGCATTTTAGAAATAGTGTGAGATAACGTAACATACTATGTGCTTTATGGAAACTAGTTGCAAGGACATTATTAACTAATTAGCAACTGATTAGCTGGGCTTCTGGCATTGACTAGTTAATTTGTTCGTAATTTATTTGCAGGCTACTAGGACAAGTGTTAACATAAATTACCCTACTAAAAGTAGTAAAGTTTACTGTACTGAATAAAATATTCGTAGATTGTGTCTCAATCAATCGGTAAAATCATTATTTTAGGGAAGATTGAAAAATTTGCAATAACGTCGTATCCGTAGAAGAAGCATTATCAAAAACAGGTATAGCTTCTTTAAAGACGAGACTAATAAAAATTGTTATTTCAACAGGAAAAGGCCTACAAATTGACGGAAAGACTCGCCGGTGCTAAGGATCTGAATATTTTCGAGGGAATGACCTTAGTTAACACTGGATCCGCAAGGTCTGCGAGGAGTTTCGAGCAGCTGGCCGAAGACCCTAAGACGAGGGAGGCTCAGCTGGAACAGAGGATAGCCACAAACGTCGGAGATTTCTTAGACAATCACGTACTGCAGCTACGTTTGACAGATGATGCTGAGGAATCCAGGGATTTGGATGAGGAAGGTAAATATCATTTAATTTAAATATCATAAATTACCATAAGGCAAAGTACAATTGTAGAATTATTTAAGGTGTTGCAAAAAGCCTTATAATATACACTATTCTTACCAATGTGACAAAATGCGTTAAAGTAAGTCATATGTTTTACAATAGTAGAACGTATTTGGTTCGTGTTCTACAATAGTAGAATAAACGTTCTACAATAATCCAATATCGTCAGATATGCAAATGTGTAAAATTTGTGAGAATTCTACACAGCATTTATTAAAATTGCTATAACGAAGCTGAACAACAATACAGTCAAAATAGTAAACAATATTAGCTAAGTGAAGATTTCTATATCTCTGAAGTGCTTTAACGAGATCCTCAAGCTCTCGAGTCCCTTAACATATAATGTCACGTTCACAAAACAACGCATGCTTTCTCTCTAAGGTGTGTTTACATGCGTGCATTTATAGTTTCCCGCCCAATATCCGTCCCTAGTATTTCTTCAATCTCCACCACTATTTTACGATTTGCCAAGAATACCGTCTTAAACACAAACAGCTTGAACATAACTTATAATAATATCTTGGGACACCCTCACATAAATCCGTCTGGTCCCAAAATAGGCTCTATAGCTCTGTTATGCATTTGGGGCCTTATCATACAAATGATTGTCCTGATTGTTATCTAATTAGACCAAGATGACAGTCGTACATTTGGACTGTAACTCTAACTCTAACAAACGTATTTTCTATTCCAGCTCGTGGCAAGAAGAAAAAGAAGATGAAGCAACTTCTTCCCCTGCTTCTCCTCTTGAAGTTGAAGTTGGCTGCCCTCGTCCCCCTCTTCCTCGGCATCATCGCCTTCGCAGCCATCAAGGCAGTGTTCCTGGGCAAGATCGCCTTCGCCATGAACGCTTTCACCCTCATCAGGAAACTGCTAGCCAAGAACCACTCATCAGGTGGCAGCATCACCTACGCGTCGCCTCATCACCACGAAGAGCACCCCGGCTACTCCTACGAACCGGCCCAGGGCTGGAGCAGGAAAGTCAACGATGCTCATTCGTTAGCGTATAGTGGTCAATATTCTTAACAATTAGCGTAACCTGTGCCTGTGTGTAAGTTTGCCTGTGTATTTATACCCAAGTATGTCTGCAGTTGCCATGTTCAAGTACCTCAATCTAATTTATTTATTTATTAAATAAAATATTTAATTATGATGAAATATTTTCTTGTTTTATTCTTTATCTCTATTGTATTTGAATAATAAAACTAGCAGTTGGTGCAATAAACGTGAATCTAATTTGTAACAATGGAGATTTGGATGTATTATTATTATAAGTAGAATACATACTCGTAAATTTCTTTAATGTATGCGAAAATTACATTGAATCAAACTATTGCTTACATTAGCATTATACACCTAATAGCGGTGTTAAAGAATCAACTAATAAATGCTTAAAATCTTGAATAAAACAAACTGTTCATTGCAATTCACACATACTCAGAACATTTAAAGAGTAGTGTTTTAAAGAAACTGAATTTTATTTATTTTTATATACAATAATTATTTAACATGTCAATATCCGCATAAACACATCGCATCGATTACGGCGCTATAAATTTCCCGCTGGAATGTTTCACTTGTACATACATTGTTTAAAAATCTCAATGCTCACTTGACCTTTCAAAAACAATACGAGAAAAGCTCAATAGCTATCTATTGCATAAACCATCCGCCGCGAAAAGAAAGACGAGCGGTGCGCTATCGTGAAATAAAATAAATATTAATGTAAAAAAATAACTATGTCACTCACTATGGCATAATGTCTTCGGCGACTCTATATGGCATCAATTACTTTAAAATGTTAATGCAGCGAAATGGAGAGTGGGGGTTTTTTAGATAAAAAACTGTTACCAATCAAGCAGGCAACACAGTCGAATTGGATTCGCTAAAGCACGTGGTACCTCGGGAGGCAACATGAAGTTCTTCGTGATTTTTTTGAGTGCGGCCGCCCTGGCGACCGCGGTTCCTGTGACTCAGGAAGATTCGTTTCTACGTCTCGTAGTCGGGAACCTTGTGAATTGCATGAACAGTGACTTAAACTTGTGTCTCAAGGTAAAGTGTTTTATCGTGTCGAAGCATGGACGTTAACGAAAAAACAGTGTACAAAAATAAAATAGTGTTTACGTTAAATAATGAAAATATTTGCAGTTTCGTTCGTTACGAAATAGTGATACGCAATAAAAGTATAAATAACAAATTAAAAAAATCTTCGTCACCAAAATAATTAAATGAAAAATGACGTCAAATCAAATTATACTAGTCAAATTATACTAGTTATTAATAAATTAAATTTACGTCTTGATTATTCGTAAAATTTAAAGAAAATCTGGGCAATTTGTGCTACAATATTTATACAATATTTACGAGTATATAATATTAACATTAAAGAAATATCATGAATATTGATTATTAATTTAGTGATTAATCCACAAGGAACAAGTGTTAAATATTTTCTTTCGAGAAATGTAGGCGAGTGGGCAAATAAATCTTAACTTTATAAGCAAAATGGTGTTTATAACCTGTGACAAAAAAAAATCAATTCCAGTGATAATACTATCACCCTTCTATTCTTCCCTTCTGAAATTTTGGTAAATATCTCAAATAAAAATGACAGGTTACATTTCTGTTGCCAAAGTAAAGAATATTAATATTATTTGTGTAAATGCTTGATGAAATTCTTGCAAAAGTACTATAACACAACTGTCATAATTGCAAAGAAAATAAAAAGCTTATCATTTTGTAAAAATGTATTTTATGTATAAAATACAAACACAAAAATATAATAATTTAAATAAATCATTTTAATTAAAACGTACACATAAAAAATATTAATTCCAAAAAACTACCAAAATGAAAAAAATGGAACTTAATCGATAAAGGCTAAGATACGTTCGCATTCAAAAAATCAAAGAACTTTAAAAAAAACAGTACTATTCCTTAAACGAGTTGTAAAACAATATCCCTATTTCAAATTAAAAGAACAGCACTACATCACCCAATTGCATATATCGTTAAAAGCTTACAATTTGTAAAAATTAGGGATAAAACTATAAGAAACGCGAAGTGAAGGGGAAAATAATTATTTTAGTCCAATTAAAATAAATTCTACTCGTAAAGTTGGTAAAAGTAAAACATATTATATACATAATATATCCGTTTGTAATTAGCATGTTTATAAAGATATGTGATACTTTCACAACTTAACGCATCTTGAATTCACTGGTTTTCAAAACAAAATAAACAGGTAGTTTTCTGATAAGTAATGCAAGTCATTAATAAGAATTTATAATAATATGCAAACAACAATGTTAATTGAAATTATAATAACAGGGAAATAAGCGCTTGTAATTTGCATTATACAATTTGGAACTTATCCCTGCGATTAATTAGTAGTTTTTTTTGCATAGTATTGCTAAAGGTGTTGTAAGGATAGAGATAAAATGGTGTTTCAATATATTCCTTAAATTTATTTCATTTCTTTGACTGTATGTTAAACCTGACACCTTATCTACCAATACTAGCACCATTAACTAGGGACAAAAAAATTTCATGCTATATTATTATCCAAAATAAAGAGACATATTTCGATTGGAGTGGATCTACTCAGACTGAATATTACATAAAAATACATAACATAGTACTTGCATGACAAAAAATATAATATGGGACTTGCCATCAACATTGGTATAATTTGATATGTTAAAAAAATGTAAATTTTTGTTTCAAAATTTAATTTTTTTTTATTTACAGGAACATGCACTAAAAGCAGCTGAGCGCCTAGGTACCGTGCGTAAGCTGAACATTTTCGAAGGCGTCACCATCTACAACAATGGCCCTGCAGAAGGGCGAAGCCTGGACGCTCTGCCTTCAGAGCCTGATCAAAGAAATAAACAGCTAACTGAAAGAATATGGCAGAGTGTGTCTGGTCTGTTGCAGAAGAGCGAACTGGAACTCAGCTTCAACGGTGGTGATGACAAAGATGATGATTCTGGAGCTCTTGACGACGGTGAGTAGAATGAAGCTTTCATTAAGGGTTATTTAATAATGATTATGATTTACATATCATTAATGAAATTCTAACAACAGATAAACGCATCACATATATGTAGATCTACTAAATTGCTTGAATCGGGATATTTTTGAAATACAGATTGGTCTGATGAGCGATATGACAAAGTAATCGTCAAAAAATTAGTAAATCGAAAAATATGGATATGATGTAAATTTTATGAAACACGTCATTATAAAAATTGAATTCTTGTTAACAGTGAATTTATTGAATTTAACAATAGAGAAATATAGCTTTGAATTCTATAGAAACAGCGAAGATTAATTGTATTCGAGAAAAATATTGAATTA
This sequence comes from Myscelus amystis hages, assembly GCA_018244895.1. Taxonomy (NCBI): domain Eukaryota; kingdom Metazoa; phylum Arthropoda; class Insecta; order Lepidoptera; family Hesperiidae; genus Myscelus; species Myscelus amystis. The sequence continues at coordinate 2,859 of DWQT01000528.1, read as the reverse complement.
CTTTTTGATGTAAGTGTAACGTATATGTTTTATATAAAACAATCGATATAAACATCGAGTAAAGACATAAATAGTTCTCATAAGGATTCTAGTCGCGTGAAAGTTTTCGAATATGATGGATGATGTAACAAAATACACAATCATATTTAATATTTATATACAAATAACATATTCAAATCACTCAAAGAACGTCGATGAGCTGACGGACATATGTATGTATGTTGCATAATGGAGAAATGCGTGGAAAGGTTATAAAGTGTGTCAATGATACCGGTTTTGAATAAAAATCATCGGTTTTCGGAACTCAAATCTCTCTTTGGGCTTGGTTATATAGATTGTACTATGGCTCGTGTTAAATAATTGAAAGTTTTTAACGAGCTCATTTGACCTTTGGACGGCTGTCAAACGGTGATTCGGTACAGTTTTCTAGTGTTATAGAAAATATAGCAGCTAAAGTAAATCAGTCACACAGCTTAGGAGATAACCAAATTTGAATCTCAACATACTTTGTCTAACACATCGTTCAAATGCAGAATATCTTTCGAGACAGATTGCGACCATTTTGTTACATCTGATTTATAAAGACACAAACCACAATACATTTTTCATAGTATTCTGGATGCGTCATTCGATTGTATGAAAAGAGTAAATTACAATTGCAATTGTATTCATCTTGGCAATTTCCATTTGAACTTAATAAATGCTGTTGGCGCATTATTTCCTCAAATTAAAAACTGACACGCTCGTGTTAATAGGATTATTTTAAAACATTCCCACGTAATTAGACAAATAAACACTGAGACAGACCAACGGTATGAATTCAAAATCACCTAGGATGTGAACACATTGCTTAACTTAATGAACTGCAGTGCCACAGCAATGAAAACAGAGATTGAAGGTGTATATATTTTGAAACACAACAATGATTATTCAAAACCGTTACAGCCATTCTCAGGGTTTCTTCTAGGAAGTAGTAAAACTAGAACCGTTATTTACTGCATACATAGTAAGCAGCTGTAAAAGTTTTACAACATTTCCAGAGAAACTGGCCGCCATAAAGCGGTTTGATGAAAGCGAAGATGACATATCAAAAATATCACCATTCTTTCATTCGCATATTTTGTTACACTCATTTTCTCACAATTAGTCCCAGTAACATCCGCTGAATGCGTCGTTACTTTTAATTAAGATATTAAAAGCCTCCAACATATTCATGTTTCTGTGTACTGTCTTGATATTTAAGGTCATTCATTATTTACGCATCCTTTTTGAAAGTACTCACACAATAATATGTAGGGTATAAGTGAGTTTCCGCCGTTATACAAAGGAGGGCGTTTAGATTACGGTTAATATTATCTGATATAAAACATATTACAATAGAAAAATGACTTCCAATTTTAGAAGAGGTTCATAACTATTTGTGATAAGTCTATTGTTGTGCAACAAAAATTATTATTAATACAATACAATGATTCAACAAATATAATCTTCAACTTCGTCATCAATTATAATCATTAATCTTTTTTACGCGCTGTATCATCAATCATAATAGTGTTACTCGTAGAAGACGTGTTTACTTGCGCTAGTTACAACTTTTCACTTATCTATTAGTTAAAAATGTTGGTACTATCATGATTGTTATGGACTAACGCGTTAGTCTCGTGGTTAGTGAACTTAACCATTGCAAACGATGTTGTAGGTTCGATTCGCATTGAGGAAATATATTTTAGTGATATTTCTTTTTTGAATAAATGAGTATTTCTTTTTTGGGTGTAAAATTTATTATACAATTTATCAGCGGTCTGATGGGTTTACTTTATTATCGTTCTGTGTTTTGAAATAGATTTTAAAGGAACCATATTTTTCAGCTGTCGCAGAAGGTCGTGGCAAGAAGAAGAAGCAATTGAAGAAGAAACTGAAGCTCCTCATTCCTCTCGCAATCCTGGGTAAAATTAAAGCCATTGCGCTTGTAGTGTTGGCGCTTTTGGTTATCGCCGCGTCCGTCTTCAAGCTGGCTCTCCTCGCGAAAATCGCTTTCATCGCAAAGGTCATCGCGATTGTCAAGGCGCTAATCGCTAAGAAACACGCCCAAGAGGAACACACGTGGGTGACCACACATGAAGAACACCCTCCTAGCCACGGCGGCTGGGACGGCGGTTGGTCCCGCTCGAGGAACGAAGCCGCTAACAGCTTGGCGTATTCCGCCTACCAACAGTAACGTCGATACGTCAAAAAAGACCGGAGTTAATGAAGATTGTTGGAATGAATGATTTCGCTCAGCGTTCAACTGCCAGTGTAATTGTTGTCTGTTAATTTATTTGTGTGCATGTGTGTGTATGCGATCGTCCTTGTGTCTGTGTCCGATTATTTTCTTTTCGGTCATTTTATTTTTATGTTTTTGTTTTCCGTTCGCTTTCACTGCAGTAATCTGACTGAAAAGGATTTTTTTTATTTGTGTTTGTAGTTATTATTTTTTTTTGTTTTGTCGCCTATTTATTTTATATTTTCGTTTTGTTTACGTATCGTGTGATAATACTTTTAATTTATACTTTTTATTTTATTTAAATTTATTTTATATATCCAAATACGAGTATTTTATACCAAATATTTTTGTTTATTTTCTATAATAATAATAATTAATACAAGTATCGTAAATACAATTTATATTTTATTTTATTTTATTTAAGTAGTTGTAAATAATTATTACCATATTTTCGTGTTCCATTATTTTTATGTTTACTTTATTTAAAACACATATTATACATATATATTAGTTGAAATATTTTAATATTAATCAAAATAAGTACGTACGTGAACATAATAATTATTATATCAATATAACATATTAAATAAGTATAT